>JABUQX010002045.1:0-22500 GCA_015478945.1 Trachelipus rathkii | reverse complement strand
TCCGCGGATGTTAAAAAAAAACATCCGCATCCGCGGATGCGAAAAAAGTGACCGAATCAAATCTGCTGCATTACTAGTACTCAGCATATAATGACTCGTACACTCGTCATCAATTCCTGCAAAATTGAGTCCTGAACAGAAACTAGCCTTTTGTCAAAAATAACCGTAAAAAAATGTGCAAATATTCTCCCAAATTTTGAATATTGGTCACAAGGTGCATCTTGTGGATGGTTAGTAACTTTTCATTGCTGTCAACTTTTTATTTCACAGGAACAGTTGGTTACTCGACAATACTTTCCTACACACTGAAAGAGTCGGGATTATTTTGTAAAAGCATGAAATGTAAAAAAATTATAATTTTTAAATATAGGTAAACCTTTTAACTTTGATATCAATGCTGGTGTATTTGACCTAGCACTTGACTTCATATTTACAACAAAGAAATTAAAATTCACTACAATATGTGCATGGTTCAAGATTTCTAGTTGTAGTGGAATATAGTCGTTTTAACATGACTGAACATTTTAATACAACACCGAACAAATCATTGTTAAAACAAATTTAATCTAGTTTAACTGAAGAAATCTTGACCTTTGAATTAAATGACGTTAAATTAAAAATTAATCCATTTTCTGCACAACACATTCAGAAAATGGATTAACATTAATCCATTTTCTGTGTTGTGAGTATTATCAAAATGACAAGCTTCGTACAAATCATTCAATTTAAGCTCTATATTTAATGAAATATTTAATGTAAAATAAGATCAAATATTAGTTTAGAATGTTAAGATTTTTTCAAACAAAAGAACAATTTTAAGCCTTGGTCTATATTTTAGTCCCATTAACACTAAAGCATTTATGAATGTTCTTATATATATATATATATATATATATTATATATATAATATAGTAGTGATATAAATCACTAAATAAATAATTCTTATTTTATTAATATATATAATATATATATATATATATTATATATACCATATACCTATATTATATCGAGTAGGTTATATACTAAATATAGATAAATTGAATAGGGTTTCCATGTATGTTCAGTTTGAGGACATAAAATTTTTTGTATACAGAATAATTGAGAGATTGTTGACATAATTAAGGGTGGAAATAAAATCAGTCAAAATTAGGGTGAATAACTAGTCCAGTCTCATATATCTTGAACGTTAAAAAACTTCTGTAATAGATTTTTTAATTATATATTATTTTTCATATTACTTAATACTAAATAGCTACAAACCTAACCTATGAGCTTATTAATATTAATGAATACTCCATTAATTATTTACTTACATTGTATATTTTGTGACTTATCAGTTCAATCCATAAATAAAAATATTATATAATTATTTTATAAATAATTAATATATTCACTAATAATAATAAGATTCTCATCACTCAATGTATATAAAATTTAGTGCATTATTAATACAGATGACTGTACAGATTTATTTTGTGTATCTTTATGTTGAACAAACTGTTTTGTTGAACTATCAACTTGAGTTTTAAAACATACTTTTTCTCTCTTTCCAAATCCTGAAAATGTTTCTTCTTTAATTTTTTCATTTTGCATTAGATGACGAAAGTTCGCCGACTTTTAATTTTGAATACTTAACTCCCTCAAAAGATTTAAAATGTGGCTGAGATTGGTCCACATTACCTCCAAAGAAAATAATAATAAACAAAGAAACTAAATAAAAAGACTTAGTAATAAAGATCGAAAATAAATAAAAAATTTTGTGGTACGGGAATATATAAGGTGTCCTAAAATTGGCTATAGTGGCGAGAGAATGTGCGTAAGGGTGATAAGAATTTAATATAAAATTGACACACAAAGTCAAATTATGCACTTACCTGTCATTCTGATTTAGTAGCACTCTTGTTAAATTAATTAAATATTGTGTACTTAATATAAAAATTTTCTTAATTCAATTCCATCTTCTAATTCTTTAATATTAACTATGCTATTATCAAGTTTACGATTGCGATACAAGATCTATCAATTTTTAAGGAGAGTAAGTTGGGGAGTTACGACAAATGCATAAGAGTCAGGCGGAGGGTTTTCCCCACTTACCTATCAAACCATCAACACTATACAAATTAGCTAATATCTTTATGACAACAAGAAGGAGTCTGTTGATGGGCTCTTACTAAGAGAAAACCAATTATTTCACTTATATATCACTACACTAATTATACCTACTTCTATATTAATATATAAATAAGTATTATATTACTATATTACCGATAATATAATTTAATTTTAATATATCATATATATAGCTTTAAGTGAGGTAAAATGACCGAGCATAGTATCAAGAAGTTAAACTAATATAACTTTAATAATAATTAAATAATACTACTTAAGAACATTTAGTTATAGGTAATAACAGAAATATAGACTGTTCTCACTTATTATTCACTTTTAAACACCCTATTTACGTACTTAATTAACAAAATTCCAATGGGGGCAGAAACTCACAAGCTAAAGCGAAGACTGCGTTACTAATTAAGTTTAAATAAGGCAAGTTGACAATTGGGCATTAATTTGCATCGTTTTCGACTTGTATAAATATATGGTGGGTTTCTCATTAACTCATAATAAACTTTGCAACATCCTAAACACCATAAGTGAGCTGGATTTATGCGAATGCATTTTTTCCTCGAGTCTCTTACAAATAATTGCTTCAGATTGCGCATAAACTATTTACACAGGTGGAATAACTGAGTTGTCATGTGGTCGACCTCCTCATATATTCGGGTGGTTAATTATTATTTAAAACCCTACATTGCAGAAAGCCATGTTTTACGCGGCTAAGTCTTTTCAGAAAATCCTGATTTCATGCCCAGTAATTGTGAAAAAGTTAAATTTGCCAGAATTTTACAGCTGCACAAGATAGTAACCATCTGCATTATCGTTGGTACAGAAGGCAATATTTCATAATGAAATTCTATTACATATATCAAAATGAGTCCAAATAACGATCAAGAGGTTTTTCGGACAAATTTGAGTGCCATAGCAGAAGAGTGCGGTGAGAATGGGTTCATTAATTGAAGAGTTGAGAGGCTATTGCTGCTGCTTGTGAATTCCCAGAATTTAACAAGACCTATGATAACTGGCTGAGTGCTAACTAATGTAAGGAAAGTATATGGTGCTAATGACCTCGTCCCTATAAAACTTTTGGGATCCATCAAATTTGCACAAGAACATATCCATCTTAAAACGGCTGAGATCAAATTGGCGGAATAATCCAAATGCAATTGGTATATTCCTAAACTATGTATCCACTGAAAGTACTAATTGCTAATCTAGTTATATCTAACTGGGTGAGACTTTCTTCAAAGTTATAAGAGAAATTTCATTAATTAAGTCGATCAAATAGAGAATATTTCTGTATAATTTAGAACATTGATTACATCTGTGAAAGCCTATTAAGACTCCATGCCACATTTGCGTTAAAGACTTCATGAATAGGTGTGCGTAGAGTGAGCTTTTACAATTTTGCAACTCGTACCTATCTGTTAAGGAGAAAATACCACCACTTCTTCCTGTATAAAAAAAGACTTCACTGATACGACCTAAAATACTTTGAATAAATTTTAATTTCAACAAATTGTCTTTTTGACTTCAGACCCCAAGGCTAAACACTTCGAAAGAAAGTGGTCTAGAAATTCTTAGTTATGTTTTTTTCACGTGCTTAAATGGTAAAGTCGAATGGAGAGTAACATCGTTAAAAACTTATCGGAGATATTCTCACTTTTGAATTTCACATTTAAATAATTAATTTGATCGTCATTAATGCACTCCATTTCTCGTTTGGAAGTATATAATTTTAAGGGTTTTGATTTAATTTATTTTACTACATAAAAGATGAGTATTATAAGCTGTCGCAATAAATAATTTGACCTCTAATTCAAAAAGGATTTTTCTGAATTAATTATAACATTGCACAAGAAGGGAAGATCAAAAATCCCATTTGAGGTCGAAAATGATGTTGTACATATTGGAAAATAACATATCTTTGCCATGGTTCACTTTGGGCTTATTACTTAGTAGGTTTTTTCCATATTTATAAATTTTTTTTATTGTCAATATGGCACTGGAAATTATTTCCCTTCTTGCTCGCTTAATATTCGTCTGGGGTGTGAATCACTCGAAAATTGTGTGTCTATCGGCGTTTATACACTTTCTACAGTTAGCATTTGGAGGAGCGATTTTATAGGGTTCCAGTTTTATTTGAGAAATTTCAGTCTTCTTCCTCGTTGGTATTTAAATAAAAAATATATAAACATTCTTAGTCACTTTAACTGGTATTGTAAAGAATTTTATTTTTACTCGCGTATTTCTTTTATGATATATATCTATAGTGTATATATAAACTAATAATTTAATAATATACTTATTACAGCATATTATATATAGTATTTTGTGGTCTTTATCATATCCTTATTTATTAAAGGAAATATAATTTCACTTGTTTGAGCATTATATAGATTTCTAATTCAACATTATTTTATCTGAGATCCACACAGTGTTGCTTATAGTTATTATTAGTACTACTATATTCATTATATTATGATTATTATTATATAATAGAGAAGGGCCATTAATTGTATAGTAATTAATTAGTGTAGCTGTATAGTATAAATATAGTATAAATACATAATATAATTAAGACGAATGTCTTTCAGATCTCAGATATTTATCTCATCACTATCAATTAGGGGTTCTATTCTGTCATTTGGACAAACCTTGCAATGTCATATAGCTTAATTTATAGGGAAATTGGTCGATTAACACGCTTTGAGTTCGTTGAGTTTTCAGATACAAGACCTGAAATCAGTGGGTTCCAACTCCGTGTAACTTCATTAGACAAAATCTTTATTAGACATACGTGGTATCTTTTATGCGATTATATATCGATCTCTAGAGGCAACAGGCTAGGAATTTCATTGTTTTTTGATCTTGTTTGCCAATTAAATCTCGCTGATTTAAATGGTATGGTTTTTGTGCATTGAGGATCCCAGTAATGGTTATCGCTACTGCCATTAGAAACTGGTCTAGCTACATTCCATTGATACCATTCTTTGCTGTTGTGGACAATCAGCAGACAATTCACCCTTAACGAAAATTACAGTATTTGGAGAATTATGCTGTTCTAACCCTGGTGGTGCCTGAAATCACTGTGTGTTACTTTCCCTGTTGAATTAATACGTATGATGAATAAGCACACTGCCGTTTATTCGCTGTCACCAAAACGATATTCCAATGGAGATGTTACTACCTTGCACTGAAAAATATCATTGCAAAGCCTACTTTTTTTACCAACTTAATTGAACATGATCTCAGGTATTTATGAAGAAATTCTGTAAAACCAGTGATGGCTGTATTGAAGATAATTGTCTGCACGATAAATGCGTTAACATGTTCAAGTGAGGTCTACGCTAAATGCGTTAAATAACATACTCCGCAAAATTGAAACGTTTACTGAAGAGGTTGTCTGAGGGGAAATGAGATGCTTTGGAAATCCCCACGTTTGCGAGAATTCACGAAGTAGTTATTTCTCATATAGAGGTAAGACTTCAGATTCATTGAATTTACCGGTTTTTAATTTTAGCTACAGGTTTTGTGTGATTTTACTTTAATTTTTTAAAAGTTTATATATATACTTATAAGCTACCTATATAGATAGCAATACTATATCATATAAATCATAGTATTATGTAAATTATATATTGATTTAATCACCTACATATATATATATACTATATATATATATATATATAATATATAACTATTTGGGGTACCTAATTATATACCTTATATACCTTATAAAGGTTATATAAAGGGTTTAATTATTTTTATTACCAATATATATATAGTTTATATTTATTAATATATATAATAAGAATATTATATATATATTATATACTTAATATATTATATATACTAAAATAATCTCATAATAATTAAATAATTATGAACTTTACCTTTTTAAGCTAATTATACTATATATATATCCAGATTAAATATTGAACTATTTTTATATATACAGAATATAAATTCTTAATATATATATATAATATAGTATATTGATTTATATAAATTACTAAATTTTTTAAAAATATTATATGCTATTATATTACACTATTTGATATATAATTACTTATATATTTATATAGTCATATATACGTTTTATTATATATATATATATAAATTTAAAAATAATATACTAACTATAGCTATATATATATATACTAATTTAAATATATAATATAATAATAGGCAATACATATGTATTCATATTTATCAAATAAGTACGAAATTCAATCTGAAAATATCTATCACACATTATTCCTTTTTTGGTTTTTTTATTATATATATCAATTATATAAATTATAGCAAATAATATTAACTATATTATTTATGTTTATAATTATATATATTTTATGTAGGTCCTTATACTATATACCGCTTATAATGTGGCTGTAATTATTCATATTTATATAATACGGAGCTTATGGTTTGTTGTATTATTATTTATTATTATTAATGTAGTACACTTTGATTAGATTTTACACTATTATTTATTATTATTTTTTTTATAAATAATATTGATTATACAGCTTTATAATACTAATATAATTCTAATACTATATACAAGCAGATCTTACACTATTATGAGTATCTTATTATATATTTAGTTTCAATCATAACTAGTTTATATTTATATATTGTAATATATACATATTATTAATCAGCTAGACTGGTATTTACGAAATGAAATAATAAATCAGTTTATCTTTTCTTATATTTTATCATCAGTACGATGGGTATTTTGTTATATTTGTGCTTCATTTATATACATTTTGCAATTCTAATTTGCGCCTTGAACGGGAATGCAGCAAAAGTCTTCTTGTTTAAGGGTTCTTTATAATTGATATTGTCTAATTAGATACTCATTAATATTTATAGTTATAATTTATAATATTAATATATACTATATAACTATTTATATACATATATTTATATATATATACTTTTATTGTATATATGAATTTAATATTATTTTAGCAAACTTAACTTTTACTTTTTATTCAGAGTATGGTTTATGAATAAGGATTTTTTTGGGATGATGAGGGAAATTTTATATATATACAATAAAGTTAAATAATTAATTTTAAAATTAGTATTTCGAATTATTATTCTTATTATATTAAGTGGAATTAAGTTTTAGTTATAGTTATTCAATTTATTTGTACTTATGAGATTTTAAATTTATATTAAATATATTTATATATATAGTATATTTTATATTATATTTATTTATACCTATCTATAAAATAGAGCGTTTCTATGTATGGCTTCAACAATTTTATATATTTCTGTAACTGTCAAAGTTAACATATTATATATTTATATTATATATTCTTATTTTATTAAATATTCACTTTATTATATATATATTCATTTACTCATCTATAATATATATTTAATAATATATATTTATATATATTATATTTATATATATATTTAATATATTATATTTATAATATATATATTTATATATATATTATATTTATATATATAATAATTATATATATATATATTTATATATATATATATATAATATTATATATATATATTAATATATAAATATACTGCGTTTTTATAACATATATGTTTATTACGTATTTAATAATGATTATATAATTTACAAGTATCAATATACAGCTATTAATATATTGACTAAAAAGACATATAATATACCAAATATACAAATTAAAGTATATAGCCTATTACCTAATATAATATATATATATATATATATTTTTTATATTTATGAATATTTTATATAATGTTTGCTAACCTATCATAAATATTGCTTTATATTATATATAATAGGCTCACTCTATATGATTATGTTACATGATTATTATTGAATATTACATTTACTTATATTTCAATATTTCTTCTTTTATACCAAGTTGGAGGTTAAATTCTTCGCCATTGAAATATTTATATTTTAACTTATAAAATTATATGATCTATTCCTTTAAATGAAATCTACCTTTAAATATTATATATTATCATTTATATATTTAATTATACCATTTTTTTAAATTATTTAAGTTATACAGAGTAAAAATACAATTTATATTATTTATTATTATTATTCTAAATTATTTCTATAATTAATTATATAAATTTATATATAATTATGCAATTATGATTATTTTTTAATGTTATATTTATAAATTTATTATATATATAAAATTAAATTTATATATTATATAATATTGTTTATTTATTTTACATCAATTATATCATCATTATTTATACTCACTATTATTTATATTATATATTATATATTAATATTTATTATATTATATATATAATATATATTTATTATTAATAGTATATATAGATTAATAATATTTTATTATATATATATATAATTTAAATATTAATATATTTATTATAATATTAATATATATATATATTTAATATATAATAAATATATTTAATATATATATATATATATATATGATATTAATTTAATAGATATATATATTTAATATATATTTATATATATATATTAATTAATATATATAATAAATAATTTATATATATATATTATATATAATTATATATTAATATCTTTAATATTATTAATATATATACTATATATATTATATATATATATATTATTAGTTATTTTATACTATTATTATTATATAATTGTGATGTATATATAGTAATAATAATGATATATCTTTGTTTATTTGATTATAATTATTGATATATGTTCTTGTTTATTATTATATATATTATTATATAGTTAGTATATTATGGTTAATCTAAGGTATTACTATTATATTTATATATATAATATTATAGGTATTATATAAAATTATATAGTTATATTTACTTATATATTATATATTATATATTTATATATATATATATAATATATATTATATACTATTATAATTTTCGATATATATATCTTTTTAACTTTTAATTATATTTTAGTGTTAAATTTTATAGAAGCAATAAATTTTATCATTTTATTATTATGAATTATTATTATAATAATAATATAATTCTATTATTATATATATGCATATTATATTAGATAATATTGTATTATACTTATATAGTTATATATTACTAATTATTTAATATATATATTTATATATATATATAACTATATAATATATATTAAATAGTTATTGATATATATTTATTATTTTTATAATTTTTTTTTTTTATACTATACTATTTACTTTTATCTCATTATTATCTATTAATTGATTATTTTGAATTTTTTAAGATTATTTTCTATTCATTTATATTCTTATCATTACATGAAAACTTTCGTCTTGGGGACAATGTCTCCAGATTTAAGGCATTATTGGATTACATTAGTATATATACACTTATACTTATTTTATAACTGTATTTTATTTTAAATTAATATAATTAACTTTAATTATGATAATTATTTTAAATTATACTAACTTAATATAGTTTATTTTTGCATATAGTTATTATTGTTATACATATATGTTATTATAATAGTTATTAATATATTATATTATATTTTATAATATATTTATTTATGTTAGATTTTTTATGTTTTATTTATTTATTAATTTTTGTAATAATTATAGTATTCTATATTATTAATTATTTTATAATATCGTATCAAAATAGTAATGATGTAGTGGATTGATTAGTTTTATTTAAATTACTTATTTCTGTTGAAGAAATGCCTTAGAATCTCTTATACTTACCGTATATATTAGTCCTTTTAGATAATATATTTTGTATACTTCATATTTAAGAAAAAAAAAAAATTCTTACTAATTTTAATATTTTAGCAATAAAAAGTTTTTATATTCTGATTTAATTAATTATGATTAATATTTATATTAATAGTTAGTTATTACAACAGCGTACTGATACCTATATTCCATATATTTTTTTTTTTAACTTTTATCTTAACTAAATTTCTCTTTATACCATTAAAGTGGTTATTATGGTTTACTATTATTTTATATATAAATATCTGACTGTGTTGTTCTTCTGATTAAGGTTGTCTAGTTTATTTATTTGTTTAATTGGAATAAAAAGCTTGTTTATGGTAAGTAGATGATGATTATAGTAATTGAATTATTATAGTTATTATCTGATTAGTTACTAATCGGCTTTCTATGCTTATATTTATTATTTATATTGATCATTTATTATTATATAAATTATAATTTATATTAACTATATAATATTATTATATTATTATTATAACTTATATATATTATATTATATAATATATAGATTATATATTTTATATATAAATTATCTATTATTATTAGGTTCTATTTTAATATCGACATTACATTTATTATTATTCTATATTAAAAACGTGCTGCAATTATTATATCACTATATATTAAATGGGTTATTAATTATTATATTTAGGTTATTATAACTATTAAAATATTATTTAAAATTATTAATAATATTATTATAACTTTTACTACTTATATTATATTAATATATATATATATTTTATTATAAATTATACCTACTTTCATTATATTCATTATCGGAAATAATATGCTTACATTTTATTTTTGTTATAAATATATTACGACGAATATTATTTAAATATTTAATATATATTTCTATATATATATATATATATTAATAATTATTATATATTATATATAATATATATATATATATTATATATATTTATATATATTTATATAATATATATATATAATATTATTATACTTTTGGTTTTGAAAATAGAAACATTTTCTTTAATTTTAAAATAAGATTGGAAAAGCATTTCATTAAAATGGGACTTGATAAGTCTCTTTATTTCGAAATTTTCCCCAAAAAGGTTTATAACAGCGCGATTGTTATTCAGAGCTTGCACCCTGCCTTAATAGTGTCCTTTTTGCCAATCGGCTTCGAACTTTCCGTATTGCCGAAAGCATCGAACCATTTAACATGCGTTCGAAAAAGTTATTTACCTCAATCTTCTATGGTACTACGATTTTAATCCGTCTTTTCCAAAGTTTATGAATCCCAAACCAAACAAAGGTTTGGAAACTTATATTCTTTATTTAGGAAGATAGGGTTTCTGTTAGAAACGTAAGACTGGTGATTCTTACATTTCTCTATTTCAATAGATCTGATTTTAGGCATCTAAGAGAATGGTTTGATGTGACTAGTCGTATCGAAAGCTTTCGATCGAGTCTGGCACAAAATTCTTTCCTTAAACCACCTTCAATTGGTACATCCTCCTGTCTGTTGCTAAATTCTATCTTGATTTCCTTTCCGGTCGTTTCACATTTCTTCGCCTTAATCCATTACTGGGAGCGTTGTTACCCAAGGCTCTCTTGTACATACTACTATTTGTACTTACCTGTGTACCTACCTTAATTTTTCTTGGGTTAAATCTTGAGTCGTCAGCAAATGCGATTTTTTTTTAGGTAAATGGAAATTTTCATGAAAAACTGAAATTAAGAATACAAATTATCACATCAAATCCATATTTTCCCTTACAAACTTCGTTAGTGTTTACAACGTAAAATAGGAATTTCTCATCTCTTGAGAACAAGTTACTTATCCTAGACTTCATACCAAGATTTATTTCGCTACGAAGGACATTTAAGAAATTGCATGTACTATGCATAATATCATCCTTTATTTTATATACATATATTTTTTAAATATGAATTTTAAGAATACTTATTTAAGGGGAAAGGGAAGAGAATATTCCCATTTATGATTCGTGGGGATAATTTTAAAAATGGGCAAAAGCCTGTTGTAGGTGAATATAAGAGCAAGTACAAAAACTTTCAAGTATATTAATATTCACAAATAAGGATCATAATCAAAATAATAAATGATTTTAAAACTTTTCTTGACAGTTTCTCCTTGGCACATATGATATTAGCCGGAGACACTAATGCACACGTCAAGAGGTAATGCACTTATAGACCACTTAAATTCACACAGCATTTTGCGTTCTAAATCAACCTATCACGTAGACTGTACACAAAACCCGAACCACATCTGTAAATAACCTGTACCCCAAATTATCTCCACAACTGACGCTTTTCCTGCTTTCTCCTTAGAAAACATTCCAATAATAGCAATTCAATATAAAAACCCTACACACACATCTTTAAAAAAAAAAAAAAACAAGAAAGCAAGCTTATACAGGCATCATAGAACTACATTTACACACCTTTCAAATAGCCGATTTTATCTCTCAAAGCAAAACAACTTATATAAAATAATTCTAAAAGCATCTAAAAATTATCCCACGTGGCCACCGCAAACTATTTAACCCCAACTTTAAATCAGAAGAAAGAAACTACCTTAAACAAAATAGGCAATCGAATCATAAACTTCAACAATATAATAAACAATCTAATAAACTTAACGCAGACAAAGAATGGGCAATAATATAACCAAACATTAAAACAAGATCAACACTACAAAATTATTCCTTACAATAAAAAAATATATACTTCACCACCAACCCACAAAGCCATCTGTAAACAAAATAATAAAAATTACCAGCCCAAAAACTAGTGTAATATTCTTGTCACACTATTAAAAAAAGTTAGTCTCAAACCCCACTAAGAGATTTAATAAAAATGCTTAAAAGGTTTGAAACCAAAAAAGAAGATCCTCCCCCCCATTCACTCCCTTAGAAGTATTAAACATTATTAAAAAACTTAAAAACACTCGAGCAGTAGAACTCTACCAGATATTAATAAAAAGGCTTAAAAGGCTGAAAACCAAAAAAGACCCTCGCCCTATTCACTCCCTTAGAAGTATTCAACATTATTAAAAAACTTAAAAACACTCGAGCAGTAGAACTCTACCAGATATCCAATATTCACCTCAAACACCTAGGAACCAATGCTATCGCGGCCCTAACACAAATATTTAACGTTGCATAGCAAATTAACACTCTTCATGGAAGCATGCACATATTATACCAATATTAAAACCAAGCCAACAACCTAAAACCCAGCTTCGTACAGAGCTATATCTTTACTTTCATTATTATTCAAAGTATTTGAAAAATTAATCCTTTTTAGAATTTTCCCCCTTATCCCTCAATCAGACTCTCAACATGGTTTTCAACAAAAGCACTCTACTGCCACTCCCAATCGATCTAACCCATAACATTCTTACGGGTTTTATTCAATTCCCCTTCCCCCAAATACTCTCCTTGTAGAAATAGACAACAATTCATTTGATACAGTTTCCCGTCGTGTTTTAATCAGGGATGGCACGGAAAAAATCAATCGATTTTTTCAACTGATTTTTTCACTTGATTTTTTGCTCCCAAAAATCATGATTTTTTGCTTTTTTTGATTTTTTGCTTTTTTTATATTTTTGAAATTTTTTTTTTTGATATTTACATTATAGATTGCAATAGACACAGTTTAACATAAATTGAGAAATTATAGACTTATGAATTCTACCACAATAAAAGATGTACAAACAAAAAATAAGCAGTCATGTTTAAACATGTTATATTTATTTCAGATGTAATATAATTACATTATTACAAATAATACTCTTTATTTCTGTGTTAATGGACGAATTTTGGTCGTGATTTGGAGATAAGTTGTCTTTAGTATATGTTTGCGTTTGTTGTATATCTGGGGACTTCTCATTTTTATATACATAGTTATTATGGAGATTACTACTTAGTACAATGATAAATCATTCATAGCTAGTAGGTAACAGGTTTGGCATCCAGATCCTTTGAATCTCCAGTAACAGCATAGGAGGTCAAATGAGAGAAAAAAGCAAGATACGGGTTGCACTGACTGGGCGAAAGATTTTTCTGGAAGAGGATGATGATAGCGTCAGTATGATTCAATTTAACGAAAGCTAAATTGAACATCTATAAATATGCTCATTTATTCTTTTCTTTAAATTACGAAGATAAATTCACCCACAACTTCAAAAAAAAAAAAAAGTGCAAAAATATTGGTACGAATGCTGAAATCACACTGCACAACTTTGTAGTTGTGCTACCTTGTGCCGTTTGGAATGTTTTCATCAATATAACGATGAATTTGTAGATCACTTGATTGTAAAGACGAATCATAGATATCAGATTTCCACACTTGATAGCAAAACACATGCCAGTACACTGACATTATTATCCCCATTGCAAACAAATTAACAAATAGTTTTATAACTTTCAAATCATGGCTCGTATCTTTTGGAACCTAAGAAATCAAACTTTTCTACTTTAATAAATGGAAAAGTTGCAAAGATAGAACTCAGTTTATTTTGAAATATTAATACTATGAGGACACATCTTAATTTAGCCAAAATTGAGTTGTATTGTTTACCGGAAGCGTTTTGCGGCAAGTTGCTGCTTTAACACAAAAACTATATTACATTTTCAAAAAGAAGTTAATTTTTTTAGCACTCACTCTACAACATAGAATGATTCCTCATGTGATTGAATTTCTTCACCTAAAAAGATTTACTTGATGATAAGTAACTAACAAACGGGAAAGATGAGACAATTGAAACAGACTGGTTGATCAGTTAATGACGTTTTTTTAGCTGAGGGTACACCAAAACGATTAAGCCCAAAATAAATAGCTCACATATTAAAATTATAGCGCGAAATTACTTTACACGTTCTTAAGATTCTGTTAAAAATATTTAACCTACTTACAAAACGATTATTAAATACGGTATATGTATATTTAGTGAATGATTTAAGTGGAAATAAAATATTCAGAGAAAATAATTAATAGGAAGCTAATAATTTTGTGTCAAATGTGTTTTTGGTGTTATTTTTTTTGTGCCCCAAAAATGGTAAATTCTTGGATTTACGAAGAAAAACAAAGTTGCCAGGTATTTCGTTATTTGGAGTTTTGGAGTATACTAAGGTGACTAAGCAATAAAATGGATTGACTGAGAATCTTTTCTTTATATAAGGTACCGTACTAGATTCATGTACTGTACTATTCATTTATTATATAAATTTAAATTTTAATGGTATTTGAAATATGGTATCTGGTCTGACTGGTATTTAATCTAAGACCAATAATAAACAAGTTCAAAATTGCCTTTTGATGGTGGTTGTATCTTATATGAAAACAAACAAGTAAGAACCAATGTAAACAATAATACAACAAACTTTGATACCTGTGTTGTGAAATAAGGGTCCACTGCCGAGCTCATTTGTGAAACTTGTCCTCTAACAAGGCTCCCGATCGTATCTGGATCATACAAAGCAAATGGACTAAAATAGTATTTTCTAAGCTGTTCAAAATGGACGCTCTTTCCTGTTGTATCTATCGACTGAATTAATCCCTTTAGGAGAGTAAAAAGTTATTTTAGTAGTGGATGAAACGATTATTGAAGAAAAAAAAAAATTGTTAAAGATAATAGTAATTCGATTAAAATATCACAATAAAAGCAAGAGGTTAGGTTTGGTCCAGTTAGGTTAGGTTAGGTTACGATATATTAGGCTTTATTGAATCAGCGTATGACACTTTGTAACCTGACAATTAAAATCCATCCGATTTTTTTTTTTCAAATTGAGCGTAATTGGAGATATAGACGAGTGCGGCGCGGACCTGCAAAGCGTCGGGGTCTCTCGGCCCCGCCCGGGGGCCGACGGGGGGACCTTCGTCGCGGTCTGGGTACCGTCGGCTCGGCACCCCCTTTTTAGGGTTACAGGAGTTCTCGTCGCCTTGAGAGAAAAATTCATATGCTGATTTCCAGAATCGATCATTGGTATATTCATTGCAAAGAGCGATTAAAAAGAACAAATTTTTGGAGCCTTTTTTTTGTTCATGACAACTTTCACACGCTGTGTTCATATATGTGATTTACTGACTTTTTTTCCTGCGAAACACGCGTGTCACACCCATGGTTCCTTACGTAAATCCTATCGTACCAGTTTTGGCGATATTAAACTTCCGTTAAAATAAATAAAGTACAGTAAAAAAGACGAATATTGGTGTCATGGAAGATATCTCACCCCAAAGATATAGTGAGCTTTTTTTTTCCGTCGTAAAATTAGTGGTGAACGTTACTTCTTCACATGTTCCTCTCAAAACATACAAACAACCGCCCTCTATTCTTATTCGTGTGAAGAATTAACCGCGTATTTGAGACGTAAAATACATCGGGTGAACAGAAAATTACGGTTCTCATCTACGCGTGTACCCTTCGTGGGGTTGTGACGCATTGCACGAGGCGAACGCCAACGATACGCGAAAAGATACCCTTGTATCGTCTCTGCATAACAATATTGAATCCATGACTTACGCGCAGTTGGTAAATATGAGCACCCCTGACGGATATATTCAGGCCCTCAACATTTCGGTTTCCCAAATCGTGGGAAGGACAAAATATTACAAGCCATTATCATTATCACCAGATGCCGTGACAGACATATTAGTACGGGATATCGATGTCGACCAACTAGACCATCTTATCAATACACGCCCTATCGCTTACTAACATACACTGTGTAACAATGAACTATAATGTTTGACGCTCATTAGCAGATGTCTGGACCGTTATCGGATATTGACAAATTACTTTGTCATTGGGAAAAGATGAAGGACTCCTGCATATAAAGATCAAGACTTGAAAATATCTGCAAGAGATAATTTATACATACGTGACAACTGGACGGGACCTCCAGTCCTCCGACAGTATATATAAATACACCACGTATCTCGCTGCTAAGTCCTATGGCCAAGATCCAGCTTATTAATATTTTTGGTTGGGCCGGTTTGGAAAATTAATTTCTTTAAAATTAATTTTTAGTGTGATTGTATTATATTTTAAAATATGCACATGTTGTAAACAAAATTTTAAACCTACTTTTTTTTTTTTTTATAAACATTTGTGTAACGATACTTGTATATAATTTTTAATGATTACAAAATTGCTTTTTTAAAAATATTTGTTTCCTTGAGCTTCAATATTATCTTATCTTATATATATAATTATTATATACTTAATATATTATAATATCTATATAATCATATATATATATATATTATAATATATAAATATATATATTATATATATATATATATATATAAGTTTTTTTGTTTTTATTGTTCAATTGATCACGATGGGAGGTACGAATAAGTCGCATAAATATTACTTTGATGGTGAAACGCCTTACAGGTTAATGGAGGCTTTTCAACGGTTCGCATCAAAGTTTCCGTCACAATTAATAAAAACGATGAAATTTATATTACAAGGGGAGAATGCTTTACTCTAACAAATAAAGCCTAATTTCGAAACAAAATTCCTACACGGAAAACCATAGCCTCCCATTTAGATAACGTCTGGCAGTTAGATTTGACAAAGATGATAAAATACGAAATCTTAAAAATGAAGGGTATCAAATGCATGCATCTTTTTTGTGATGATGTAAATCCAGTATTTATGGTTAAAGGCTTAAAAGATAACAAAGTCAAAAACTCGTTGCGAAGCGTGAGAGTATTATAAATGATGAAATAACAGAATCTCACACTTGATGGTGGTCAGATAAAGGTCACAGAATTGTTTAGTAATACGGACAGTTTCAAAGAAATGTTACAGAGATATATAGGATCTACAAACACATTTTCAGTTAATTACAAGCTGGCACTTGTGGAAAAGAGTTACAGAAGAACTTATAAAAGCAAAGAATGCAATAGGTATTTCACGAGAAGAATGAATACATTTAAAATATTAAGATATCTGCAAGACTTGGATATTCTTCTAATAGGTCTTCATCATAGACACATTAAGAACGACCCCCCTAGAGATGGTAAAGAAAACCCTCAGTTCCGAGTCGTCCTGTACGAACAAATACTAAAGATAACACAGGAGGCTTAAATTACGAATTAACGTGAGATGTCTAAGGCGCAGATGAAAATTTCAGAAAAGGGTATGAGGCTGGATGGTCAATGAGAAGTTTTTAAAGGTAGAATACACATCAGAGAAAGTTCCCAAGAGATGGTTAAGAATTATACTAATCCTTGAGATTTAGAATGGCGAAACAAATAAAAGGAAGGTTCTATAAACAAGAAATACAGAGAAAATACGCTTTAATCCTAAGAGTCACGAGTATAAAAGAAAAAATATTAGGATCTAAAAAGAAAGTAAAAATAAAAACCAGTATCTTGTCAAATGGTAGGTAGGTAGTTTAATAGTTGTATAAATGCTAGTGAAATTAAAGAACATTGATCAGTTTACTTTGTGAACATGGAGAGTGAAGATCATTTCTATTTCTAACGCTGCTTCACATCAGCTTGCTATGGATCGTATCCTGAACAATAAAAAGAGTCGGGACTATACATGTGTGGGTGTACAGTCTGGTGCCAATTATTGAACACTATCCTGTTTGATCTGAGAAGATATATGAAGCTAAGGATTGTGAATAATTCTCGACGGCGTAATATAGAGAATATGCCTCTTTCATATTTGGCGTTTACGATACTTAGAAATGTTGATAATGTTTAAAATGTATTAACAAAGTAAACCTAAATAATTGCAACCAATCAAACCGGGCAACAGTGAAATATTCGTTGAAAAATTATTATTAGAGCAGTCACTATAAATCGGTTACGGATTGTTTCATAGACTTAAACAAAATTTTGAAGAAATGTCAATCATGTAACACGATTTAATGTTTTCTGTTAATCTAAATCCGTTAACGAGATAAGTGTTAATCACATTAAAATCTCATGAGCATATGAACCTACAAAAATATAAGTTTTATTTATTTTTCTTTTCCCGGTTGGTTTCGTAATTGTTGTTACTCCACATGTATACAAAATACTCGGAAATAATATAACCATCTCTATAAGGAATTCTACATTGCGTTATATACCTGAAACGATGGATAGATAAGTCCAAAAAATGAACCCAGAATTCATCTCACATTTTTGTTATGCTTGAACTACTAAGATGTTCAAGGAATCCAAGGTATGGCCTAGTGTTTATACAGATTATTGTAAGACGCATCAGTATGTCGTGGAAATAAAGCCTCTTTGTTAACGAGTAGTTACATTTTCCTAACAGGTCTAAAAGTTTTAATAAGCTTTCCTAAAGTTCCGTACTGGGTACCTATGAGTAAGACCCCACTGAGTTCAGTTCGCGTTTTATTATAAGAGACGTCAAAGCAACCGTACCAGCATTCACCAACTTGGTACAGCAGAGAGAGAGCACCATCAAGAAAGAACGCTTCCGGTAAATAATAAAATAATGGAAAGAGAAAGAGCTCTTCAGGGGTTCAACGAACTGAGAGGGGATATGGTTTAGGAGGAATTTTTGCTTCGTTATTTCGTAGAGCTGAATTCCCTTGTTTTAAAACATCAGGAGGTAAATACCCTCTGCTAAAAAAGCAGTGGCCAGAACGGGAAATAAACACAATAGATATATCGGGGGGTGTCGACCCCTCGTAGTGGCTGTAAAACGTCGCCTAGCCGATGTTTCAGCATGAAATGGTAGAACGAGTTAAAACGAAAACTAACGACGTAAGATGAACTCGGTCAAGGTGTTAGACAATAAATAACAAAGGTGAAAGACGTTGTATAAACGTCTTAATAATATAATAAAAAAGAAAACGGAAAAGTAAAACATACCTCGTAGCAGAACAGTTCAAATAAAAAGAAAAAAAAAAAAAAATTATGTCAACGTACAAACATAAAGGATATTTTTGAATATATAATATTGTGGCAACTTGGTACTTAATGATATGATGGTGTACCTAAAACGAATATTTCATTAAAGGTTTAGCGTTAGAGTCGATAAGATTGCTTCTCATCCCTGCCAGCCACTGTTGTAAGCAGTGAATTGGATTCTCTTCCTCAAGTGATGCCCTACACAGATCAGCGTGAGTGACGTCCAATTTTATCGTATTAATCCCGTTTCACGCGATCTAAATACCGTGTACCCTCTCGAATTTCAATATCCCAGGCACTTCTGACCCAATTCTTGACCCCTCGAATGTGTGTTTTATATTTGAAACGTGAATTAGTAAAACGAGATGGATTCAGATCTCACAGGATCCGATCACGTAGTGTACTCCGAGACAAATTTCTGTATACATGTTTCAATCAACCTGAGGTGTTTTTAAATGAAACTTCTCTCGGAGCGTCAGCGAAGTTAACCTTATCGAAGTTATATTGAAACTTACTAAATTATTCCCTCAGAATGCGAAACGTCTCACACCTGCAATCATGTGGTTACTATAATTTAAAAGATGTAGAGAACATAGAACCGACGCTGCTAAGGCTAAAAATAACACGTATGAATATTATGGACGTGGTAAACGGTGTTCATCTCTCAGGAAAGACTTTTATCAATCATCGTGACACCCGCATCAGGTTAATAGATCTGCACCTGAATTTGCTCTTATGTAAAAGTGCCCTTTTAGCCCACAACTGGCTGGCTCCAACGCCTAATCTTAAATTACAGGACTGCTTACTATAATGTACGTAAAGGTGAATTATCTCCCATTAAACATATTGGAAATAGAGAAATCTCTTTTTAACCGATACAGCAAAATATCATCAAGAGAATTGAGACTAAAATTTTAACTTTACAACGAGTAATTAATTAAAAAAAAAACCTAAACATGTTAATGGCAGCTTACCTCAGAAGGTAATATAGGAATTGTAGAACACGATGCTTATTCTGGAAACTATGGAAAGTCCGCCTTTAAATTTACCCATTTAGGCTTAGGGGATATCAGTTTGCATGTGAATGGTAAACCATACGTCGTGATTTTGAGATGATATATGAAGACTCCCATTTTCAATGTTCGCGTCCTTTTTACGACTTTTATTTGCCAATACTGTATCATGCAGCGATAACGGTAAGGGTGTTGATCTCAAGAATTATGCTGAAAAACAGTAATTTATATGCCTACAATCTCACAGCTGATCTTTCAGCTTGTAATGCTTATGATCTCAATATCCTAAGAAAAGGAACATTAGGATAGAGTCTCAAACTTGGACAAAGTTTGACATCCTCCATCTCAGTTCTGGTGTATCTGAAGCATCCTCAAATCATCGAGATTGCACAGAGTACGAAAACTATCATCTTGAATTATTAACGATGAATGAAGAAGAATATTAAATGCTTTAGAAACGAAGAAGATTTTTTTAGGGTGTATTCGCTCTGTAATGACTTAGCTCTGCGAAATTGATAACCGACTCTGGTCTTATCTTAAACACTTCTCCCGCGGGATGTTTCGAGCAATGGACATTGGATACAGTGTATAAGAATAAATATAATGTTGTATATTTCCTAGAATCTCTATTTACTTATTTTATGAAATATATAATCATACAAGTCAATCCTTTTAAAATATCATAAATTGTTCAATTATGTTTAAGACCTATGTTTCCTGTACAACCTATCAGTTCTAATTCAGGCGGGTTAACACCACATGCCTTTTCATTATATGTTTTTTAAATCTTTTCTTTTTAATAAATTATTTTATATTGTGAATAAAACATTTATATTCAATGTTTTATTAAAATAATAGTATCGGAAATATTGTCAAAAACCTTCTGTCAAAGGATCATTCTTTTATCCTTATTATTTACATATTTTACGCTACCGATAATATGATGTCAAGACAATATAGATCACATGATAAGATTCAATCATAGATGGACAGAAGGGTGAATAATATAACTGTCTTATTTCTTCATTTATTTTAAATACAACAAAAGTTTTCAATACAAACTAAGAATACGTAAAAAACAAAAAAAATAAAAATATAAGATTTTGTAATATCATCAAATTATAACAACCTTATATCTAATGAAAAATAATACCCCAGCTTTACTTTAGGTTTACGTAGAACCATGTACCCGGTTCCCCCCCTATCCCTACAAACCATACACCCGATCGTGTATATATAATATAAAATATAATATATATATATATATAATAATATATTTTAACTACTAAAATGTCGACATTCGAAATAATATATAAATCGTATCGATATAGTTATATATTATATAGAAAAAACGTTAAACTATTTTTAAAACCATCCATATCTATTTATTTGGTAAGGCAAAAACATTTTGTATAATTACATCTAAAAAACTGGCATAATAACCGGTCTTGAATTAGGTTAACGAACGAACTTTCCCATCCCCGCCATTTTATCAAATCCCCGCGCTAACCTAACACCAATACAAAGACCGGTGTAATATTATATATATATATTATATAACTATATATATAGTATATTATATATATATATATATATATATATCATTATATAACTATATATATATATATATATATATAATAATGTAGAAAACGGTTAAAAACTATTTTAAAAACCATCATATTTCTATTTATTTTGTGAAGGCAAAAAATTTTGTATACAATTACAACACATTAACACTGGCATACCGG
>JABUQX010002044.1:72500-75776 GCA_015478945.1 Trachelipus rathkii | reverse complement strand
AAATTAAACGATAATCATAAAAATCACTTTTTTTCGTATTATAAAAATGAAAAATAACTATTAAGTATTAATGAAGCTAGGAACCTTCAAAATGATTTCTTATTTAAGTACAAAATAAATATTGATTCTGACAACGAAATTAATTTAAATTGGATGGTAGACAACTGATACTTGGACGACTCTGGAAGTCTGGATCTTAATAAAATCTATTAAATTTTAGTAATAAAATGAAATAATATTTAAGAAGTTCGAACTGGATGCCAGACGACTTATAAGAAAAGCTGTAGTGATGTACCCCCAAATACTAACTTTTAGTAATAGCTATTATAAAATCGTTAATTTAGTTAATTACATATTTAATAGCGAAATATCGTAAATCGCCAGTTAGATGTTATGACTAGTCGGTACTCGTGTATGTTAACTGTAAACAACTCACAAAGAGTCCTGTCTGGTATTAGATTTCTGCAATGAATTATCTTCGTCCACACTGACACTGAACACACTCCACAGATCCACACGTAAATCAGGATCAGGCTGGTCTCGAGTGCACTACAAAGTCTTTAACAGTCTCAGAATAAATAAATAAATTTATAAAATATTTCATTAAAAAAGGAAAATAAAACTATGATAGCTATTTTTAATTCCTTTCCTTTTATTCAATGTAGCTCAAGTTAATTACCCTTTAATTATATATATATATATATATATATATAATTATATATATATATATATATATATTATATATATATATATATATTATATATATATATATATATATATATATATATATATACTATATATATATATATATATACTATATATATATATTATATATATATATATATATATATATATATATAAATATTATAGAATATATATTATATATATATATATATATATTATATATATATAATATATATATATATATATATATATATATATATATATATATATATATATTATTACAAAGCCCAATACTTATTATCTAATGCACCTAAAAAGACTAACTGATTGATATGCTCGGAAGTCAATCTATTCCTTTCATTTGAGCAAACATTGTTTAATAATGATACTGTTCGTTCTGACGAGACTGACGTCGCATTTACAGTAAGATATTTCATTGCTAACATAGCAGGGAAAGCATTTTTACTATCATTCCAAAATTTTATTGGGTCGCATTATCCACTTGATTACTGAATAACTGAATAGTGATTAGTGAATACTCAGAAAACAATTTCCCAATTTTTCGGTTTATTTTTACGGACATTGGGGGAAGAAAGAGAACGAAATAGTGGGGGGGGAAAGAGAGTTTCATCACTTCAGGGTGTCGGGAGAGGGAGATAAGATTTTATTTTTTTCCGGCCTTTAAAAAATTTTTTTTAAAAAGAATATCGGCTTTCGATATTAAGAAAAAATATCGAAATATCGATATATCGCCTAAGAAAATATCGCCCTAAAATATCGATATATCAAGCCAAAAATATTGATATTTCGATATATATCGATATTTTTTGGCCATCCCTAATATATATATATATATATATATATATATATAATATATATATATATATTATATATATAATATATATATATATATATATATATATATATATATATATATATATATATATATATATATATATATATATATATATATATACCATCAAATGGGGGAAAACTGGTTTCGGTGGGTAAAACTGGTAAGTTTAGAAAATCTGCTATATTTTCATAATGGCAACCATTATGAAATTGGGGAAAGGTGTTTTTGGTAGATAGAATATATTTTAATATTATTTCAAAATTAAATCCAATAAATTACAACTATAGTTCAAAAAAATTTCCCCCATTGTAAAAAAATTTTTTTTGAAAAATTGTAAAAAAAAGTTAAGGTCTGCACAATCTCTAAGACTGAAGAGATCATCATTTCGCATTAACAGCATATAAAAAGTTGTAAAATTAAGTTTCCATGTATGTAATTGTATTTATTATTATTATTTTTAAGTTATTAAGTGGTTTCATTTTGGGGTAAAACTGGTAATAGGGTAAAACTGGCAACTATATTTTTTTGCATAAATAATTTTTTTTTTATAGTTTTTAATAATATTTTCCCTTTATTGTATAAATATAAGTATAAATACCTAGGTATGTATTATATTACTATATATTATATTGTGGTAATTATGTACGTAAAAAAGTAGGCCAAACTTTACATTACTGTACGCTGATATCTCGAGAACTACGATACTTACAAGAAAACCAATTACATATTTGGAATCAGCGTATAAAGCTTATTACCGGAATGTTGTTAAAAAAATATTTACCTTTAAAACATTTTACTTTGCTTTTCTAGTAACTCCATGAAATTTAAGAAGTTATTATTATTATTAGGTTAGGTTAGGTTAAGTTTGGTTAGGTTAGGTTAAGTCTGGTTAGGTAAGGTAAGGTTAGGTTAGGTAAGGTTAGGTTGTTACATTAGGTTTCATTGCTTTAAGAGTTTCAGTTCATTACATACCTTTGAGCATTCTCCTTCTATTGTGTTGGTTTTATATAATTTACAATTACATTTACATTCTTTTTTTACAACATTCCGGTAATAAGCTTTACATGCTGATTCTAAATATGTAATTGGGTTTCTTGTAAGTATCGTAGTTCTCGAGATATCGGTGTACACTAATATAAAGTTTTACCAAAAAATATGATGCTCAGTAATGCTAGTAAAGTTTAAGTTCTACATGTTTTTTCTACCCAAATTTATTTAACACCCTTAATACTTGTATTACATATTATTAATTAAATTAGTAAGTCACAAACGTACAAAATAAAAATTAAATTATATTTTTAACTGACCCAAAAAAAAAAATTTTCATACTAGCATTTTTCAAAAAATAACTAAAAATATTTATTTTCATATTTTTAATATTTTCTTAAGGTTTAAAGTTAAGAAAAAACATTTAAATATGGGTGTAACTTGAAATTTCAATTTTTCATGACTCTACAAAAAAAAAAATAGCCTAATTTTTACCAGTTTCCCACATTTGACGATATATATATATATAGGGGTAGGGTTGTGAAAAAAACGGTTTTTTTAATTTGGTTTAAACGGTTTTTTTTTAAAACAAAATGTTTTTTTTTGTTTTTTATTAAAATTACCTCTTTTTATGTATATTAAAGGTGTTTTAAATTACCAATACCCCTTCTAGGCCTAAATATTGACTATTAATACAGATTTTATATATACAGTGTAAATATATATATATATATATATATATATATATA
>JABUQX010002044.1:60000-67500 GCA_015478945.1 Trachelipus rathkii | reverse complement strand
GGACGTTGGTATTCTATGGGTGTATACGGGCGGAAACGTTTCATGTTCGATGTCTGAATGTACGACACCGACCCGTCCCGTATTGTGATGAGGGGGTTGACTATCGGACCATGTACCTTGAAACCGTCTGTAAACTATGGAATGCCATGTGGCTCGGCGTTCGTCGATGTGGATAACGTTGTCCATATTCTGCAGCAGCTCTGCGGCATTCCTGTTTTGGCGTAAAATGTACAATTCCAACATGTGTCACGCTTTTCGTCCTGCGTATACTGGTCACGTGGCATGTTCCAAATGTATGGCTCTGACTAACAAACCACTCTGAAGTTATACATTTCACTACACTTTATTTCGCATAATTTGTAGGTTTATTGACTAGACCTCAATATGATAGCTGATGTTTGGTTGTACACATTCACTGGCAATATTTATTAGGCTAACATAGTAACAAATATCAATGGTAATCTAAAAAGGTATGCATTAGGTATTTAATTTAATTCCTTTGTTAGCTGTATTCGATATTTTTAAATACTATTGGATATGCCTATTGTATTTAACCCTATTATTTCATATTGACACGTTTCGGCTTTTGTAGGCACATGATGTCTACGAATGATGTCTAGTTGTTTATGGGTAGCTTGCATGGAAACGTCAACCGTATCAAATAATGGTCGAGAGAAGAGCCCACGGCTCATTTTTTATGGTGCATTTCATAGAAGACCATAAAAAATATATCATCCCATTCGACATTCGCATGTTTGTGCGCGGTTTTCATATTGCGCGTGCGCAGACACCAACGTAACATATTCCATCCTCCTTAATGAATTAAATAATCGAACCTATATTCTTACACATTTTCATACTTATACATCCCGTACGGTGATACACCGCCGTAACATAATATATATTTTTTATATAATATATATATATATATATATATATATATATATATATATATATATATAATATATATATAATATATATTATATATAGGATACTATATATTATATATCAGAGATGGGCGTTCCGCAATTTAAAGTCGCGGCAATTAAGGAATAGCCAAAATAAATTTCGTAAATTGCGATTGCGATAAATTTGAAAAATGTTGCGAATTGGCAGTTAGCGAAAATGCTATATCAAATATCCGCAAAAAAAGAACTACCAAAAAAAATTGTGGAATTTCAGTGGAATGAAAAAATTTATAGTCCACAAATTTTTACACGTTGGCCATCTTTGTACCTCTGTCATCAACACCGAAAAATTCGGTTTTTTGCATTCGGTATTTTATTAAAGTTTTTGTAAATAAGTAATAATTAACAAAAACTTAAAAGCTTAAATGCATGAATAAAAGTTTGAAATCAATAATTTATTCTTTTTCTTTTATACAATTTTCTTAAGCTTAAGTTATAATGAATATAATTTATGAAACGTGTCGCCAACAAATTTCAGATAAAATGTATTGTACAGTAAACATAAATGATGAATAAAATAATATAACATGGTACTATATATATATATATATATATATATATATATATAATATATATATATATATAATATATATATATATATATATAATATATATATATATATATAATATATATATATATATATATATATATATTATATTATATATATATATATATATATATATATATATTAATTATTTTGAATTATTGATGAATGAGGAAGAACCTACTAGGGAAGTAATTATCCGGCTATTATCCGGCCGGATACCGGATAGTCAAAAACTTGGCCGGATAGGCCGGATACCGGATAGTTGCCGGATATCCGGCCCATCCCTAATATATATATATATATATATTATATATATATATATATACAGTCATATATATATAATATAGTATATATATATATATATATATATTTATATAATATATATATAATATATTATATATATATATATATATATATATATATATATATATATATATATATATATAGTATATATATATATATATATATATATATATATATATATATAATAATAAATAATTAATAATAAAAAATAATATCATGTGAAATGTAATAGTTATATGCCCTAGAGCACAAATAAAACTTTACTAAGTACTAAAATCTACTTTATATTTGTATACCTCTTTTAACATATTGTATTTACTGTATTTTAATGCTAAATACCCTAAAAAGAATTTTAATATATATGAAAAAAAAGTATTTTAAAAAAAAAAACAAAAAGAAAACAAAAATTTGGCCTTTGGTTTTTTTTTAAAAAAACGCGTTTTTTTTAAAAAAAAAACAAACGGTTTTTTTTTAATCCCAACCCTATATCGGGGTCTATTATATATATATATATATATATATATATATTATATATATATTATATATATATATATATATATATATATATATATATATATATATATATATATATATATATATATATATATATATATATATAATAATAATAAATATATAAAAAATATATTTACAAAATATATAGGGTGAATAATTGGTTTAAGCGACAACTATCATCATCCATATCTCAAACTACAATAGCCACAGGGAAAAGGAATACATTGCTGGAATGCTGGTCCAATTTTAGGGCGGAAAATGTAAAAAAAAAAAATAAAAAAAAAAAAAAAAAAATCTCAAACTACAATAGCTACAGCGAAAAAGAATACATTTTTGGAATCCTGGTAAAATTTTAGATAGGAAAATGTAAAAAAATAAAAAATAAAAAAATATTATTGCTAATAATTATAGTAATATGATTAGAGAGCCTATTTAGAGACCTTTTATTGGTTACTCGTTAAAATAAATAGACTTTCTATTAAATTTTGCTTTTTTTCTTTTACTAAAGAATACCCCAAGGGTATACCGCACCGATAGCAGGAGTCGGGGTCTCTCGGCCTTCCGGGGAACTACGGGGTAGGACTAATTCCCCCCCTCCGAGGAGGGTCTCCGGAACCCCCGCTCTTTGGTATTTGGGTGTCGCGGGGGTTCCTCCGCCCCTCCCCTACGGGGTATGGAAAACGTCCCCCGTGTTCCCCGTCGGCTCGAGCCCCCTACATTGCCGTGTAATACTTTTACAAATAATATATATATATATATATATATATTTATGTCCCCTGCTCCTAAAAAAAAAAAATAGCCAATATTTATTTTATTTATTTTTTTTTTTTTTTTTACATTTTCCTAACTAAAATTTTACAAGGATTCCAAAAATGTATTCCTTTTTGCTTGTAGCTATTGTAGTTTTGAGATATGATTTTTTTTTTTATTTTTTTTTTAACAGTTTCCGCAATAAATTTTGCCAGGATTCCAACAATTGTATTCCTTTTTCCTGTTTTTTTTTTTTTTTGAGATATGAGATCGATGAATAGTTGTCACTCTATACCAAATATCTCCTATATATATATATATATAATAATATATATATTATATTATATATATATAATATATATATATATATATATATGATATATTATAGTATATAAATAGATTTTATATGGTAATAGTTGGCTTTAAGGTAATGTCAGATATCGATATTTTAGAAAAGATAATCGATTTTTTTAATATTCCCACCATACAACGTTGCCAAGTGTTTTCAAATAAACAACGTGCCATATTTACATATTTACACACTTTTATTACACTTAATATATATACATATATTATTTCTCATATATATATATATATTTATATATATATATATATAATATATAATATACAACAAAATATTGTGTTCATACAGAAAATTATTTAAATTGACACTACTTTCACATAGCAAAAGAAAAGAGTTTAAAGTATTTTCACATAAAGAACAAATATCGGTAACAGCAACTGCACTTGACCCAGAGGCCATGTTGAAGATACAACCACGATACAACTAAATTCTAATACTGCTTTAATATATTTAAATGAAAAATTTGTGAAGCTGCTTAAAGAAGATAAAGTAGTCTTTCAGTTGAAAGGCAAATGTGTTTCAAATTAATTTATTTTCAAATTCATTTTATTTAATTTGTTCAGTTTATTTCGAAGTGTAAAATATTTATTATTTGTGTCCACAATAAAGTGTTATATATATATATATATATATATATATATATATATATATATATATATATATATATATATATATATATATAGATGGTCAGATTTTTTTAATGCTCACAGTATGTAGCTAGAGAACGGCAGGTCCTACAGTAAAACAAATTATATATTTGGAATCAGCCGAAAATTCTAAGGATGGGATTTAATTTTTTTTTTTTTTTTTTTTTTTTGGTTTATTCATCGAAAATATTTTAAAAATTATTTCCCCCTTTTAGGGGCTTGAGCCGACGTTGTTCAGATCAGGGGGGGACGTTTTATACCCCGGAGGGGATGGTCGGAGGAACCCCGCGACACCCAAAGACCTAAAAGAGCGGGGGTTCCGGAGACCATTCCCGGAGGGGGGGATTAGTCCCCCTCGTCGTCCACCGGGAGGCCGAGAGACCCCGACTCCTGCCATCTTTGCGGTTTACCCTATGGTATTCCTTTAGTTAAAAAAAAAGAATAATTTTACTTCCCTTTACACTTTGGTATTACTTTAACTAAAGGAATACCATAGGGTAAACCGCAAAGATGGCAGGAGTCGGGGTCTCTCGGCCTCCCGGTGGACGACGGGGGGACTAATCCCCCCCTTTTTCCCCGGGGAAAATTGGTTCCTCCCCGGGGGGTTTTATGGAAAAAAAACAAATTTTCCCACTTCCCCCCTATTTCCCCCGTCGGCTCGAGCCCCCTAAATGGGGGAAAATAATTTTTAAAATATTTTCGAAGAATAAACAAAAAAAAAAAAAAAAAAAAAAAAAAAAAAAAAAAGTTAAATCCCATCCTTAGAATTTTCCGCTGATTCCAAATATATAATTTGTTTTACTGTAGGACCTGCCGGTCCCTAGTTACATACTGTGAGCATTAAAAAAATCTGAGCCATCTATCTAACCATATATAATATATATATATTATATATATATATATATATATATATATATATATATATATATATATATATATATATATATATATATTTATATGTTTTTTATTTTATTTAATTTTTCATAATTTTTAACCTTAATTAACACTTTGACTGCCATGTCGCACATATATGTGCGATCGTGATATTTCATTTGCGGCCTCGTCGCACATATTTGTGCGACACAGTGACTTCGTTTGAGGCCTCGTCGCACAAATCTGTGAGACAATACATGCAATTATATATGCTCAAAAGATAGCGTGGCCGCTAAGGAAACTTTTGGTATAAGTCTTGTGGCCGTCGGTGTTACGGTTCTAGTTTTACGTTTCATATGAAAATGGGAATATATATATATATATATATATATATATATATATATATATATATATATATATATATATATATATATATATATATATATATATATATATATATAAGCATATGAATCCATGTACCGGCACGGGGAGCCAGTTAGGTGGTGGTACACATTTTTTTTTTTTTTTTATTTTATTATTATTTTATTATTTTATCTCTGAAATATTTATAATTTTGCGTATTTTAGCTCTGAAATATAAAAAAAACATTAGGAAATAGATGTCACAATGTATGTGCGACAGGGTCTGTCGCACACATGTGTGCGACATGTCGCACACATGTGTGAGACATGGACCAATGTCGCACATATATGTGTGACACGGCTGCTGGTGAAATTAAAAAAAAAAAACAATAAAAATTAAATATCTCGGTAAATACTTTGTACCTTTACGAATTTCAGCTACCATATGATTTCATTAATCATAACCTATATAAAAATGCAAAAATCTTAATGTGGCCTCCGGAGAAGTTTTACCGATTTACCCGTGGCAGGCAATGTGTTAATATATACGTAACTATAAACAAATATTTCATTTTTGAAAAATTATTTAATGTAAATTTGCCGAAGCCAGTGTTACTCTTACGTGTTCGAACAGACTATACTTATGGGTTACAAAAATATCCGATAACTTACGATTATCGGAAAAAACAATCGATATCTGATAACATTACCTCAAACCGAACTATTACCATATATATATATATATATATATATATATATATATATATATATATATATATATTCCATAGCATTATTAAATATTTTTATCCTATTTTTTTAATATATATATAAATATATAAATTTTGTCTATAAAATCAAATCGTTGAAAATCATAGATATATCGATTATCAAAAAAATATTAATGTGATCGATATAGGCTATAAAAAATTAGAAAAAAGCATTGATAGTGATAACCCTATAAAAACGAGAAATTTAGACGTTTAAAATTTTCATAGCCTTTTTTTTATATTTTTATTAAAAATACAAAGTTAAAATGTACATCAACTTGTAAAAAAAAAAAAACTTTAAAGAATTTTTTAATACCATTTGTGTAAATTAAATGTTTATAGTTTTAATACACAACATGAACCTGAGGATGAACTGCTAAACTATTACCAAAATAATACTTGACCTCATGGGATCCCCTTCCACCCCCCCTCCCAACTATTAACCTTTCTCAAATCTTAGAATCATAGTATATATCCCGTCTGTAGTTTAAGTTAGGACCGAACAGACAAACCTTGCAAAAATACCATAATTTGATAGTTATTAAATGTAATATTTCTTATGAGGAAACTTGTCTGCAAATATAGGCTACTAATTCTCAAGCACCAGTAACTGAAAATGATCTAATTAAATATTTGATTACATATATAGGACCCATGTAAACTTTTATAGCCTAACCGACTTTTTATTTTAGTTTTATTTAGAGTATTTCGTCAGACAAAAGTCGGTTAGGCTAAAAAAGTTTACATTTAGGTGATTATAAAACCAACAAACATACTAAATAAGTTACTGTTAGAAACTATTAATTATACCATACTTGTGCAAATTTCACTTTATAAAACGTATATAACATAAATTTTGACTCGCAATACATGCAGATTAATGCGATACAATAGTCACGTAGGCCTAGCTGCTGCAAATACATTTTGAGATATAGGGGTGTTCAAGGAATACCGATATATCGATAAAAATATTTCGAAAATATATTTTTTCAATCGATATATATTTTTTTCTTCTGTATTAAACCACAGTATATATAATAATAATATCTTTACTATGATTAAAGCACCGATGTTTCTGTTCCTCTACTAACATATTTTAACTTCGATATTTCTATGTTTTCGTGCGCCGAACCAACGCGCTGCACGAATTTAACTGGTAAAAAGTGAAAACTAATTTTAAACTTTGCCTGCTCTAGATCATCTGTATGTTAGATCGTTTTCGTTTTTGCCATTTGTGCGCTTACGCTCGATAGGACATACTTACACAGTTATAACGCAGCATAAAAAATATTTCTACTATGGTTATAACACGAATTTCAAGCATAAACAACCGCGATTTCTTACAAAGTTACTTTTGCTTACAAACAATTGGAATCAGCTGTTATGATGGGACATTTGGATTTGGA
>JABUQX010002044.1:35000-55000 GCA_015478945.1 Trachelipus rathkii | reverse complement strand
GTTTGAGGAACGCTGCTCAAACATTCCAGAGGTTCATCGATAACGTTCTCAGAGGTCTCCCCTTCGCCTTCTCCTATCTGGATGACCTCCTCATAGCTTCCTCCTCTCCTGCCGACCACGAACAACATCTACGTGCCGTCTTTGCCAGGTTAGATGAGTGTGGCATTCGTCTCAGCCCGGCAAAGTGTGTTTTTGGTGTCCCCACTCTTACTTTTCTTGGGCACACTGTCTCTGCTGATGGTATTTGTCCTCTCGCAGAGCGCGTGGAGGCCATTCGCACCTTCCCTAGGCCTGTCAATCAAAAGCAGCTTCGTCAGTACCTCGGCATGCTGAATTTCTACCATCGTTTTCTGAAATCGGGCGCAGATATTCTTCGACCCCTCACCGCTCTCATCCGCCCCAAGCACCGAGGCAGTTCTACGAAAGTGGACTGGACTGACGAAGCTCAGTCTGCTTTTGAAGCTTCTAAAGAAGCTCTTGCTTCTGCTACTCTTCTCGTCCATCCCCAGGACTCGGCTCCGACCAGAGTTCGGGTAGTGGCCTCTGATTTTGCTGTCGGAGGTGTCCTACAGCAGCACCTGAACAGAGTGTGGTCCCCCCACGCCTTTTTGTCTCGCAAGTTGCAACCTCCTGAGACACGTTACAGTGCTTTCGGGAGGGAGTTACTTGCGATGTATCTTGCCGTCCGTCACTTTCGCTACTTTCTGGAGGGTCGTGAGTTTCACATCCTCACTGACCACAAACCACTTACCTTCGCTATGGTCTCCAGACATGAACGGCACTCCCCTTGAGAAGCTCGTCATCTTGAGTATTGTCTCACAGTTCACTACTGATGTCAGGCATATTTCAGGTGTCAATAACTTCACTGCTGACGCTCTCTCTCGCAACGAAATTGACGTGATTTCAGCCTTGCCCAACATCGATTACGACGCTATGGCAACGTGCCAGGCTACTGAAGATCCTGCACTTCCACAAGACTCTTCTCTCAAGCTGGAGTGGCTCCAACTCCCTGGGATAGAGAAGAGACTTCTGTGTGACGTGTCTCAGGACTCTCCTCGACCTCTTGTACCTGCATCGTTTTGTAAGGCTGTCTTCTTCAATCTTCATTCCCTTTCTCACCCCGACATTGAAGCGTCTCGTAAACTGGTTGCTGTCCGTTTTGTGTGGCCTGATATGAATGCTGACGTAGCAAATTGGTGTCCCACTTGTCTTTCCTGCCAACGCTCTAAAGTGCAGAGTCACACCAAGGCTCCTTTGGGCACGTTCTTACCTCCTACCGCCCGTTTTGAGCGGGTCCACATCGACATCGTTGGTCCCCTTCCTCCTTCTAGGGGCAAAAGGTACATCCTTACGTGTATCGACCGTTTTAGACGCTGGACGTGTCATAAATTTTAAAAACATATGAAATATTCAATCATTTCCGAATTAAAAGAAAGCTTCAGACAATGAATTTATAATGTTAATTTAAAGCTAAACTTAACTTGTCAACTGGAATAAACATGCTCCTGCTACAGTGCTTTCCAATTAAAATATTATAAAAGGTTTCGATCATTTCTGATTTGAAAGCAGCCTTCAGAAAATGAATTTAGAATGTCAAGCTTGCTAATTAAGAACCATCTGGAGTTTTTAAAAAATTCTTGCCATTTATCCTTTCTACTTCATTTGACAATCCAGAGTTAAACACTTAAAATCTTTTTTTTATTCATCTTTATAAACCTACGAATTAATTCTATAAATTAAGAAAATTATAAGCAACTTAAAACTACTCATGAATACAGTTAAGGCCATTCCATTCAATATAATTTTCCTTCTGGAAGAAGGAAAGGAAAAATTCTTCCGTTTTTCCTACTCAATTTATTCTTGCTATAAAAATAACAGAATTAGTCTGAAGGTCTATGGAGATTCACAAAGATGTTAAAATAAAATAAAACTTTTGTAATTTTGACTATCGTAAATAAAGGTCTAGATCCAATATTTGAGATTTTGGGACCCCATTTTAGCCCCCACCTAAAAATGGACCTAAAATTCTTAATTACTCTGATGGGGTGCAACGGCAGCTTTTTCTGACTTACACCCCAAAAGGCTGACCAGTCGCTGGCAGCCATTTTTACGTACAACTCGCTTTATGAACTACACATAAACTGTACGTACATACACGCTATTACATGCATAAATGCACATAAAGTTTTTAGATTTTTGGAAAATTGTGCTCAGCATTGTCGAATTTCAAAAACTATTTTTTTTTTAATTGCTGAGCACAATTTTCCAAAAATCAAAAAACTTCTATGTGCATTTTGTGCGTAATAGACCCATCTATGTATATTTCAAGTTTGAAGTCATTTCGAAAACAATTGTAGAAGTTGATACGAAAAAATGTCAAAAAATTAGGTTTGGAAAAAATGAAAACGCCGAAGCAATGACTACAGACACAGAAAAACACCCGAAAATGACGTTCTAGAGGTCAGAAAAAGCTGCCGTTTGCTTTTTGCCCCCATCAAAATTGTCTGAAAATTAAGAATTTTATGTCAATTTTTAAGTGGTGGCTAAAATGGGGTATCAAAATCTCAAATATTGGATCTTCCCCTTATTAATTAAGATGAATAAAAAAGGGAGTTGAAGTAACACTTAAAAAAATTATAAATATATTCTAATAAATAATTCACATGTACACAAAAATATTATTTAAAACTATACAAAATATTTTGATAGAAAACAACTTCGAGTAACATTTTACTTCACTTCTCTTAAAATTTTCAAGCTAAAATATTATACATACGTACATACAAACTCAAAAATAAAGCTAGCCTTATTTATGATATAATCACCTATGATATATATATATTTTTGAGTCAGTGTACAGGACCCACCACGGCTTTAAAAGCGGCCACACTGGGTTGAAAAAATCAACACCATGGGCGGGTCCTGGAGCATACATATTTCAAACGTCATAATATATATATATATATATATATATATATATATATATATATATATATATATATATATATATATATATATATATATATATATATATATATATATATATATATATATATATATATATATATATATATATATATATATATATTTATTCCTCTGACATTCCATGTACCCATACGGTTCATACAATTTCGCCGAAAGTTAGAAGGTCGTTTACGGCGATCACGACCTTCTCCGAGGCCTGCATTAGCATTCCTGGCAAGAAATAGATGGTAGTAGGCAGCCAACCCAACCACCACCGCCCCCTTTTAGTCGACTTCTACGACACGCAGGACATACGATGTGGGAAATTTTTCCCCCGCACACAGGGATATGAGTAGTAGGGATGTCTGTAAGGTGTTATCTAGAAGTGGGGTGTGTACTTTAATCATGTGCATATGATATGTGGATAAATGGTGGTTAGTAATATGTTGCCTGGAGGATGAGTGTGTGAAGAATATGAACGCAAAAGAGAAAGGCGCACCATTAAAAATGGGAGGTAATTTCATCGTTCGAGTATGCGTGTACTCTCCCTCATCCAGTTCATGCTTTTCTTTTCCGATGCTTGTACAGCACCTTACCCCCAATCTTGGGGCAAAGAGGAAGGTGAAGAAAGAAAGAAAGATATATATATATATATATATATATATATATATATATATATATATATATATATATATATATATATATATATATATATATATATATATATATATATATATATATATATATATATATATATATATATATATATATATATATATATATATATATATATATATATATATAAACTTAACTTGATATTTTAAAATTTTCGATTGTAATATATATATACAATGACAAAATTCCCCACAATTTTACCGAGATAGAAAATATATCAATACGAAGATAAACATATACACGCATTTGTTCCGCCGAAGCCGAAAGAATTGCAAAGGGCAATTCGCGGAAGATCAGATTGTATCCAAGGCATTGAAGTATTTGGTACAAAATCTAAATCCAATTCTGGACTTGGGTTATTCAAGTTTATTGTTGGCGGAAATAGCCCAAAGTGACAAGCTAAAACAGTAAATATGGCTTCAACTGCCCCAGCCGCACCTAAAAGATGTCCCGTAGCTCCTTTCGTTGATGAAACTTTAATGTTTTCTGCATGTGAACCAAAAACGCTTTTAATAGCTTGTACCTCAATTTTATCACCTAAAGGTGTTGACGTAGCATGAGCATTAATATATTTAACAGATGAAATATCTACATGAGCTTCCTTCAATGCTTTCTTCATGACTTTCTCACCTCCTTTACCATCACAACGAGGTGATGTGATATGGTAACCATCACCACTAAGCCCATACCCCAGAATTTCGCCATAAATCCTGGCATCCCTTTGCACAGCATGGTTAATCTCCTCAAGCACTAAGATTCCTGCACCCTCTCCCATGACAAAGCCATCTCGATCCTTGTCAAATGGCCTTGAGGCAAGTTGAGGAGAATCATTAAAATTGGTCGATAAAGCCCTTAAACGGCAAAACCCTGCAATCCCTAAGGGGCTTACACTTGCTTCCGTTCCGCCACATATCATTACATCAGCATCGTTATTTTTTATAAACCGAAAAGCATCACCAATAGCGTGACACCCAGTTGCGCATGCTGTCGAGACAGTGTGATTGGGTCCCTGAAATTTATATTTTATGCTAATTTGCCCTGCAGGCATATTTGCAAGGATTTTTGGTACAAAAAATGGAGTTAGCTTATTATATTTTTTTTCAATTGCTTTTCCAGCCTCCTGAATTTCATCAACATCAACCATTCCCAATCCCACTGCAACACCTGTAGATTCAAGAGCACTTTCATCCTTTGGAAACCAATTGGCATCTTGTAAAGCTTCTTGCGCAGCTAAAAGGGCATAAGCAGTTGCTTTTGTCATAGTTCTTAGGTCACTGGAAGTGAAATGTTTTTCCAAATCTAATGCATGCTCTTGATTCCCACGTGGTATCAGACCTGCAACTCTACATGGCATCTGTTGAGAGAATATATATATATATATATATATATATATAAAGATATATATATATATATATATATATATATATATTTGTTATTACATACATATATTATTATTATTATTATTATATTATTATATATTATATATATATATTATTATATATATTATTATTATTATTATTATATATATATTATTATTATTATTATTATTATTATTATTATTATTATTATTATTATTATTATATACATATATATATATATATATATATATATATATATATATTGTTTCATTCTTATTTTTATTATTATACATATTATATTATTATTATTATTATTATTATTATTATTATTATTATTATATATATATACATATATTATATACATATTATATATTACATATTATATATATATATTATTATATATATATTATATATACATATTATTATTATATATATATTATTAAGAAGATATTATATTATTTGAAGATTATTATTATTACATACATACATAATTATTATACATATTATTATTATACATATTATTATTATACATATATACATATATTATTATTATTATTATTATTATATATATATATATATATTATTATATATATATATAGTTATTATATTATATAAAATAACTCCTTGAGTGATTCTTCACTTACCATACACTTATCTATACAAATTTAACTGCGGTTTAATTGCAGTATATATATATATATATATTATATATATTATATATATATTATTATATATATATTATTATTATTATTACATATATATATTATATATACATATTGAAGATATATATATAGAAAAAGTTTATTGCTATATATTTATATATATATATGCATAAATAATTATATAAATTTAAGCGTTTAATTGCAGATATATTATATATATATATATATATATATATTATATAATTTGTGTTTTGTTTTTGTAAAATTAAGTTAGTGGGGCTTGGATGGAGAGGAAGAAGTGGGTAGAATTAAGAGTGAGAAGTTAAGTGAACAAGGTAATAAGGATAAGTATTTAAGAGCGCTTGCAAGTAAATCAGTTGAATGTGAAAAAGTTGAAACTGAACAAATCTGGAAGCAAATGAAGGAAGAAGGAAGCGGTTGTTAGCAGTGCAAAAGAGGTATGCGGATGCTAAAGTAGGAAGTAAGAATGTTAACAGTGAGTGGTGGAATGAGGAGGTGATGCAAGCGGTTAAAAGTAAAAAAGAAGCGTGGTTGAATGTACTAAAAGCCAATGATGAGATTTCAAAGAAAGAGTTTGGAATTATATAAGGAGTAAAAAAGGAATACTAAAAGGTGCATATACGAAGGAGGAAAAAAAAAAAAAAAAAGAGGTAAATGAACAGTTTGGAAGGAGGATGACTGGGGACTTACAAGGGAATAGGAAGCTCTTCTGGAAGGAAACGCGAAAGGTTAAGAATGAGAATAAAGGCAATCTGCTTAAAATAATGAATAGGGATGGTGCTTTCGTAACTGATGAAATGGATATGAGGAGAGTGTGGAGGGAACACTTCGAAAATCTGCATAACATTGGCAGTAATGAAGAGGTGATAGTGAATGTGGATGGGTTTGATGGTGCAAGAAGGAATAGGTATTTTGGAGATGAGGTCATTAGTAAGGTGATCGGTGAGTGGTCATCCTCTCATCGACGAAAGCGCTTACACGAGGTGATATTTGCACGTCTCCGTATTGGCCATACCAATATTACTCACAGTCACTATGTCACGGGACCTTCCTCCCGCAATCTGTTCGCCATATCTTCATTGATTGTTCCCATCTGGACCCTATTAACCGTTGTCATTTTCCTACTTTACGGTATAACACCTTCCAAAAGACTATCCCATATCTTATCTGAATCTTCCTACTTTAGTAGTAACCATTTTCTTGTACCTCCAAGAAGTGAATGTTCTTTACAACATATGATTTTGTTATGTAATATTAAGACTATTTATAATGTAAGGATATAATTTTATTTAGTTTTATTTATTTTTGACTGAATATCCACTTTACCATTCAAAATATGTATATACCAGGAACCACCCAGGATGTTGATTATTCAACCCAGTTTGGCCGCTTCTTTGGTAGCCGTGGTGGGTCTTGTACATTGACTCAAAAAAAAATGGTAAGGAGGTAATGGGTAGAGTGAGAAAGTTGAAGAATTGTAAATCTGCAGGTATAGATGAAATTGCTAGTGAAATGATAAAGAGTGGAGGTGAGATGATGATTGATTGGATTGGAAGTTGTGTAACAAAGCGTTTATGGAGGGTAGTTCCCAGGGGTTGGAAGAGAGCAGTAATTATACCCCTATATAAGGGTAAGGGGGATAAGAGTAACTATAGGAATTATGGGGGAATTAGTTTATTGACTGCTGTAGGGAAGGTATGCTGGTATTTTGGTCAAAAGGGTGCTTCGAGAGACGGAAGGATTGATTGGTGAAGAACAAGATGCGTTTAGAAGTGGTAGAGGATGTGTGGGTCAAATCTTTACATTGGAACAAATGATTGAGAAAATGAGGGAGAAGAATAAATTGTATTTAGGTTTTATGGGTTTACAACAGGCGTATGATAGGATTAATAGTGAAGCTCTATGCCAGGTGTTAGTGATAGATGGCGTAGGTGGTAAGCTTCTGATTGGAATCAAAGGTATGTATGCCGATAGTGAAGCGTGTGTAAGAATAAATGGAGTCGAAAGTGATTGGTTTAATATTAATAGCAGAGTAAGGCAAGGATGTGTTATGTCTCCTTGGTTATTCAATTTGTATATGGATGGGGGTGGTGTTAGAATGATGGAGAATGGAAGAGAGTGGAGGGTGCCCTACCTATTATATGCGTATGATTTGGTTTTGTGTGGTGACTCTGAAGAGAGTTGGAGAGTATTGGTAGAGGGGTTTGGCAGGGTGTGTAAAAGGAGGGGTTTGAAAGTAATGTAGATAAGAGTAATTTTATGGTTGTGAGTTAGGACAGTCCTCGATGTCAAGTTATGTTGGATGGTTATCAACTGGAACAAGTGCCTGAGTTTTAAATATTTAGGATATACAGTATGCTGGATGAAATGGGAAAGGATGATGCAGAGTGTAGTAGGAAAGTTATGAATGATAGGATGGCGGCTGCTGCAATTAAATCCTTGGTGGGAGTAAAGGGACTATGTCTTGAGTACGCTAGGGTCTTACATGAGCGTATGTTGTTATCTGTATTAATGTATAGTAGCTAAACTATGGTCTGGAATAAGAGGTATAGATCTAAAGTACAATGTGTTCAGACTGACAGACTTTGGGCCGTGTTAGGTGTGAGAAGAATTGATAAAATGAGGAATAAAAGCATTAGAGAGTTGTGTGGTCTGAAGAAAGGAGTAAATGAGAGAATAAGTGAAAATACATTGAGATGGTTTGGTCATGTGGAAAGGATAGATGATAATCGGTTGGCTAAGTGGATATATAGTGGTGTGTGTGTGCTGGGAATCAACTGGCTGGGAGACCGAAGAAAAAGTGGATTGAGTTAGTAAAGGAATGGCTGGAGGAGAGGAAAGTAGGTTTGGCAGAGGCGAGAAGAAAAATGCATAATAGGAGTGAATGGCGGGGTTGGTGAGGGGGGGGTATTGTTGTGTTCTACCTGGGCCAAGGGATGAACCCTACATTGACGAGATGCCACAGTGAGGGTCCATCGCAGTCCCATGAAGCCCTTGGGTGAATTTTTCTGACTGCGATGGGTTCTCACTTGTGAGTATAAAGGGGCTGGTAAGGCTGGGCTTTCTTTTCTTTGCGTCATATTCTTCTACTAATTTTCTATTTCCAGTGCATGTGACGCACCTTACCCAAAATCTGGGGAAAGAAGGTGGGTGATTATATATATATATATATATATATATATATATATATATATATATCAGAGATGTTATATATATATATATATATATATATATTATTATTATATATATATATATTATTATTATTATATATTACATATATATTATTATTGTGTTAGTTATTGGTGCTAGTTGAGTTGAGTATGTTGGAGTTGGTTGGCGCCATATATACAGTTACATACACATGGCTATTGGCTGGGTTAATATAGCAGCTGAGTTGAAAGATATTATATTATTATTATTATTATTATTATTATATTGTATTATTATATTATATTATTATTATTATTATACATACATATACATACATATTATTATTATTGTATTATTGTTATTATTGTTATTATTATTATTATTATTACAAGTTACAATACATACTACTATTATTATACATAAGGTTGTTGTGCTGAATAGCAGCAAAGAAGTAAATATCTATATATATATATATAATATATATATATATATATATATATATATATATATATATATATATATATATATATATATATATATATATATATATATATATTGAAGATATAAAAAAATTTAAACTTGCCTCAACTCAAATTGGCCACAATCAATCTAGAAACATTTATGTTACACATAAATACAACAATGACAAAGCTTCCTCCATTATTAGAACACTCTAAAAGTTCTTATGTTTGAGAACGTAAGAACAGCCTGAGATTCTCTCTCTATGTCCTCAATCAACCCTTTTTGCTTCATTTTAATTTTGGAAAAAAAAATGTCTCTATGGTGTGGGAGAAGCTTTAGTCTGCAACATTAAATGAATAAGGTTGTTGTTCTCAGCCAAAATCCCCCAAGTCTCGATAGATCAATGTGGCTTCTTACTGTCTTTTTATTTCTAATGTTCTAAAGTCTGGGTCGATGCAGTGCACATTCAGATCTTGTCACAATGCTCTGACAAGTCCCATAGGTAATCCAACCTTTCTAATAAGTGTTGTAAATAATCTGACGTCGATCACCATGGATCAGACGCAAAAGTTTTGCAACATTTTTTGGAGCTAGGTTAGTTGAGGGTCATCCTTATCACTAGTGTTCACCAGGGTTGTGGAGTCGGTTCAAAAATTTTCCGACTCCGACTCCGACTCCACCCTCTTCAAAACTACCGACTCCGACTCCACCCTTTTGAAAATTACCGACTCCGACTCCGACTCCACCCTTTTGAAAATTACCGAAAATTATATATATATATATATATATATATATATATATATATATATTAGCATATATATATAAAGATATATATTAGTTATATATATATATATATATATATATATATATATATATATTATATATATATATATATATATATATATATATATGAGAGTTTGTTGTTTGTTTACCTGTGTTAATGTATATAGTAGAGAGACTATGGTCTGAATAAGAGGTATAGATCTAAAAAGTATACAGTGTGTTCAGATGGAAAATCTTTGCCTGTTAGGGTGGGAAAGCAAATTGGATAAAATGAGGAATGAACATATGAGAGAGTGTGTCGTGAGAAGAAAGGGGTAGATGAGAAAATTAATGAAAACTTGAGATGGTTTGCACATGTGGTAAGGGATGGATGATAGCTATTGAAGTTTAGCGGATGTATAGTGTTGGAGTATGTTGGGAATCGACCGGCTGGCGGAGACCGTAGAAAAAGTGGAGGAGTCAGCAAAGGATTCTGGAAGGAGAGAAATCTGAGTTTAGCAGAGGCGAGAAGAAAGCTGCATAATAGGAGGGAATGGCGGTGTTTTGTGAGAGGGTGTGGTTGTGGCCCACCTGAGTTAAGGGATAAACCCTACATTGGCGAGATGCCATGCAAGGGCCGTGAAGCTTCCTAGGTGGATTTTATGATCATGACGAAGTTCTCACTTTAAAAGGTATGGGGTTGCTGAGCTTTCTTCGACTTTCGTCATATTATTCTACTACTTTTTCTGTTTCCAGTGCATGAAACGCACCTACCCCAGTTTTGGGGAGAGAAGGTGGGTGACGGATAATGATTATAAATATATATATTATTATATATATATATATATAGTATATATATATATATATATATATATATATATATATATATATATATATACATATAAGTTATGTTAATAGATAATATATATATATATATATATATACTATGTTATTGTTACAGGGAAAGATATATATATATATACATATACATATATTATTATTGTTAGAGCATTATATATATATATATATTATTATTATATATTATTATATTATTATTATTATTATATATATGGTGCATATATATTATTAAGGTTATTGCTATTATTATTAGATATATTATTATTATTATTATTACTATTATTATATGAAAGAGCATATACATTACATATTATTATTATTATATATTATCATTATTACATATATATATTATTATATTATATATATATATTATATATTGTTATATATATATATATATATATATATTATTATATATATATTATTATTATTATTATTATATATATATACATATTATTACATATTATATATATAAATAGGGCAGAGCCATAAATATTTTCTGTCTTATATATATATATATATATACATATATATATTATATTAGGTTAAAGATAAGAGTTGCTAAGAGCAGGCTGGTTGTTGGTTGTTGCTGTGCATATATACATATATATATATATATATATATATATATATATATGCTATTATATTATATATATATATATGTATTTTTATCAATAAAGGGTAGTGGGTCTCAATATTTGTTTCTGGCTGAGCCCAATTTCTCACCGACCCCCAAAGGTGGACGATAATATTTTAATTCTTCAGCCAATTTTGATGGAAAAAAAGCAAACTATAGCTTTTTCTGACCTCTAAAACGTCGTTTTCAAATGTTTTTCTGTATCTGTAGTTATTCTTTAAGAATTTTCTTATTCTTTTTTCAAAACTTTTGTTTTTGACATTGTTCTTTCCAACTTTCTACTATTTTTTCTCGAAATGACTTCAAACTTGAAATATACATAGATGGGTCCATTAGCTACAAAATACACGAAATGAGAAATCGCCTTTCTAAAGAAAACATTCCTTACTCCTTCAGCCTCTCCCCATAGCTCTTACTCCTCAAAGCCAGAAATCATTCTTGTTGCACTACTTACACTCTCTTCAGCATACCTAGGTCTTTTCTTAAATAAGGGGCCCAAACCTGTGCGCAATACTCTAATATTGACCTAAAATAACTATTATACAGCTACTTATAACTTTGTTAGTTTTGTAAACCATATATTGCGATTTATTATACTTAACATCTTATTAACTTTATTCCTGCTTCCAAACACTGATAGTTAGTTTCCAAAGATTGCTGCTATACTCAATATCTAAATCTTTATTTTTGGCCCACAGACTCCAAGCCAATCCCCATTCATATCGTAAATTTAAATCTTTAATTTGAGTTACCTAAATGAAGAACTTTGCACTTTTTACTATTAATTAAATTTATTTCCGGCCACTTATCTGTCGACCTAAGAAGTTTATCAAAATCATTTTGAAACTTTATATATTCATCATTATTCTTTATTAAGGTAACCACTTTGGTATCATCTGCAAACATAGAAAACTTACATTTAAGCCTCTTGATCTAAATTATATATATATATATATATATAAGAGTATATATAAGTATATATATATATATAGCAAAGTGAAGTATATATATATATATATATATATATATATATATAAGTATATATATATATATATAATAGTAGTTAGTATATATATATATATAGTATATATATAGTTATATATATATATATATATATATATATATATATATATATATATACGGTATATATATATATATATATAGTATGTCCCAAAAGTAAGTGTACTGGAGTCTTGCCTGAAATTACAAGTTATCTCCCTCGAAGTATGACCCTTGAGGTTACACAGCGGTTCCAATGTTTCTTTCATTGTTCATAGCAGTACCGAAGTCATTTTCCAGAAGTGTGTTTAGTTCACGCGACGTGTTACAGTATTTTTATGTTTTTCATCGTATCAAAAATGATGCACCCCGCCAAATCCCCTACTTTCAACTTAGGGGAAGAGGTAGAAAATCGAACGGAGCTAGGTCTGGGCTGTAAGGAGGATGTGGAAGTACTTGAATCTTTGTTCTGCCAGAAATACCATAATTGAGAGCTCAGCGAGATGGGCTTTTATATATACATAAGGTATATACAGAAAGAGTAAGGTGATGGTTAGTTATGCGTTATATATATATATATATATATAGCAGTGTTATTATATATATATATATATATATATATTATATAAAGAGAAGAGCAATATGTTATGCTATATTATGTTATATATATATATATATATATATATATATATATATATATATATATATATATGTTATATATATATATATATATATATATATATAAACTGCTGCTATGAACTTACATCTAGTGTCATCTACTCAATGAATGAATTAGTTCTTAAAATAGAATAGCATCTGCCAGGTCCTCCTTCATTTTTCCCCTTAGGTCTGATTTTATAATGCTAAGAGCAGAAAAAGCCGCTTCAACGCTAACTTGTTTTGGATGTAGATCAGTAACAGCAATTGCAGCTTCTTGTACAATGTCTGGATACTTATCGATGGCCTCTTCTAACTTAAGCTTCTAAGTTATATCAATTTTTTCAACTTTTCAGCAGATAAATTTTTGTTATGGAATATTGTGTACAAGGATGAGGAAAACCTTGACCTTTTTCTTGTAAACCAGTCGAAGCTTTCGACTAAACTCTTCAATATCCAGAAGTTTTTTTATACCATCTCTGAGCTTTCTGAAGAATGACTTGAGAAGGTAGTAAGTGGGATAGTTGTAGTTTCATCACTTACAATATGTCCAGATGTATCTTTTTCTTTCTTGAACTTCTTGCGACCTTTAATATAAATGGCCACGTTTCAAAGTGCAGATTTAGCTTTTTGTTGTTGATCTTCTCATTTAAGCTTACCCTGTAGATAGGAATTAATATAAACAGCAGCTAGTATAGAAATACTATTGTCAATGAGAGAAATTCTCTTCGTACCATGGAGTTATTCCTTCAGCATCTTAAATATAGATGGTATAAGGTTGAAGGTTAAATTCATTAGAATATAATCCAAATTGAAACATAAGGTGCAGGTTAAAAAAAACTTCGAAGTTTGCAATTGCATTTTGTGATGTGGAAGTCGCAAGTGAGTGAACTTGTTTGAAGCGATTGAAGTCACTCACAGAGTCACAATTCATAACTTTGTCAGCTCAAAATTTTCTGATTTCAACTTTACTATCTTGAAAGTTACTCCGACTCAACCTCTTGAAAATTACCGACTCCGACTCCACCCTCTTCAAAATTACCGACTCCGACTCCACCCTTTTCAAAATTACCGACTCCGACTCCGACTCCACCCTCTTCAAAACTACCGACTCCCCGACTCCGACTCCGACTCCACAACCCTGGTGTTCACCCTACTTTGAATCTCATATGCCACAAAAACACGTGCTAACAAAATGATTGATTACCTAAACCTTACTGGATATATTTCCAGGGGTTTAATGCTACACTTTTCCAGTTTTTCACAAGATTTTATAAACATTTGCTGTTAAATGTCCTAATTCACCTCAAAAATTTACAAATATCATGCTCACAAAACATGCGTGACACCCACAAATCTCATAATACACTGGTTTATTAGGAATGTGGCCAGTAGCACCTAGCTGTTAAAGAAGAGCTCAATTTCCCTGATCATGATCAAAATGTGAAATTGGGAGTGAAAAATTTGTTGTATTAAGCACAAAGGAACTATGAAAAAACTAAAGTTATTTTATTCATTCTTCAAAAGGCCTCGTCTCAAAGTTTAAGGAATAGAAGAGGTGAATAATGCAGTTCCAGAAACCTCCACATGATGATTCCATTCACACAGGCTTGTCAGTCCCACAGCCATTGATGAGTATCGTATAGTAATAATCACCATAACCTGTAGGCAAGCAGTGATTTCTTTATGGCTATTGTTTTATTGCTCTTTTCTAAATTAAAACTATTTGGTTAAAAATTCAATTATGTATTGCTTTAGTGTTACTTTTATGAGTGTTTGAGGGTTGTGTAGCAGTGCAAACCATTTTCAATATTTTAATTAAACAATATAGTTTCTTATGGGCTTTAATGTTTCATTTTCTGTTGTGTTTTTGTGGTCTATATTAGTAATGAAAAAATGAGGACTCCATGTATATCAGGCATGGACCCAAGTAAAAATCCTTTCATTTCAATTAAAGTACAGTTTTTGGGCACTTATACATGGGTTTGCAAAAAAACAGCATTTGAACTTTCCAAAAATTAAGGACTTTCAAGAAATTTCATCCCGGATTTCATGATTCTGTCCAACTTTTAATTCTTAGTTGTTATTTTAAGCATTTTTATAGAGAAAAAGAAACCAAAATAATATTTCTTATACAAATGCTCTAAAAATTGAAAAACCTACAGTGGCACTTTAAAAAAAATGTTAAAATCAATCTCAATTCTAGTTAGAGTATCATGAAGGAGAATAGAAGGGAATAAGGAAAAAATAGAAAGAGTGGGAGATGTGATAAGAAAAAGCTGTGGGCTGCATCTATTTTTAAAAAGATGTGTGAGCAGATTTTAATTACAAAGCAGAGTGATGTGAATAGCGTTGCAATAATAATAATAAAAAAAAAACATTCTTACACCATTTTTTTTTTTTTTTTTTTTTTTTGTTAAAAGAAAAATGTCTTTTTGTTTGTTTTTTTTCTTTTTTTTCTTGTTTTACATTAAAAAAAATACCAGTCCCAATGAGTGGTTTTCTTTAATAACTCTAAAAGCGTTTGTTTAAAGGAATAAAAAAATGTATTATATTCTGAAAATTGTTGTTGTAACTAACTATTGATCACAATCATTGTTTATATTAATTCATGGTAATTTTTATAAACTCTAATATGAATATTTTTGAGAAGTGGTAAGTGGTGCCATAAACTTGTAAAGAAAATAATTCATCATTTTTGCAATATCCTATAAATGTTATCACAATTAGGAATAAAAACTAGACTCTTGTGGATTGAGAACTTTCTGGCATCATACTATTTATCAGGGATGGGGAGTCGGAGTCGGGAGTCGGGAGTCGAGCGTTTTTAGGGGTAAGGAGTGGGAGTCGGGAGTCGATTTCCCAAAAAGTTGGGAGTCGGAGTCGGGGGTCGATAAAAAAAAAGCGACTCCTTTCGACTCCCAAAACAATTTTGTATAAACTTTTCACACAAAAATTTTGAAAAACTTAATTGAATTTTTATTATAAAAGACGTACATTTTTTTTTATTTTGACATTTGTTTGTAGCCAATTTAAGTTGTTTATTTTTAACTGGTTATAAAATAAAGGTTATAAAACTGGTTATAAAATAAAATGTACTTGACTACTTGTGTATTGTGCATTAACGAATAATCAACAGCGAGCGATGCTATTAATAATCGTACAAAATTTAAAGTCAAGTAGAGTACATAACTGATTTTAAAATATAGTCACACCAATTATAAGATAGTTGCAATAAGCTAAAAGAATCGGATAGATATACTATACATTTATGTACAACAACTGTGCTGGCGCTCACGTTGTGGTTGTGTCAGCATTTCAAATATTTCCGTACCTAATGCCGTGAATTTCTAATATATATTTAATTTTTTGGTGTGTAGACACGCGAAAATATATCTATCTACCCACAACCAGTAAGTGGTGGTAAGATAATTTAATAAATAATTAATCAGTTTGATAAAAATATAAATAATTAATCAGTTTGATAAACAAATAATTATTTTTCTTACGTTTGGCAGGGGTTTGTAGTTTGTGAGCAAATGACCTTGATTATTTTGATTCAGCAAGTGTTACCAGCGTTATATATATATATATAGTATTATATATATAGTATATATATATATATATATATATATATATATATATATATATATATATATATATATATATATATATATATATATATATATATATATATATATATATATATATATATATATATATATATATATATATACCGGTATATATATATATATATATAAATATATCATTTATGTTATATCTAAGTTTTTTGATATATATATATATATATATATATATATATATATATATATATATATATATATATATATATATATATATATATATATATATGGCCAGCGTCTGGATTAGCCGTCATATGTATCTTAAAAACTATTAATGCTACAGTAAAACGGAATACATTGCTGGAATGCTGGTCCAATTTTAGTGCTGAAAAAAAAAAAAAAAAAAAAAAAAATCTCAAAAACTACAATAGCTACAGCGAAAAGGAATACATTTTTGGAATCCTGGTAAAATTTCACATAGGAAAATGTAAAAATAAAAATAAAAAAAATTATTGTTAATAATTATAGTAATATGATTAGAAGGCCTATTTAGAGACCTTTTATTGGTTTCTCGTTAAAATAAATAGACTTTCTATTAAATTTTGCTTTATACGGCACACTAGGGGCTCGAGCCGACGGGGAACATAGGGGGATGTTTTCCATACCCCGTAGGGGAGGGGCGGAGGAACCCCCGCGACACCCAAATACCAAAGAGCGGGGGTTCCGGAGACCCTCCCCGGAGGGGGGAAATAATCCTACCCTCGGTAGTTGCCCCGGGAAGGCCGAGACTCGACTTCTGCCATCGGGCGGTATACACCTTGGGTATTCTTTAGTAAAAAAAAGCAAAATTTAATAGAAAGTCTATTTATTTTAACGAGAAACCAATAAAAGGTCTCTAAATAGGCCTTCTAATCATATTACTATAATTATTAACAATAATTTTTTTATTTTTTTTATTTTTTTTTTACATTTTCCTATGTGAAATTTTACCAGGATTCCAAAAATGTATTCCTTTTCGCTGTAGCTATTGTAGTTTTTGAGATATGTTTTTTTTTTTTTTTCAACAAAAAAAAAAACCAACATCTGTTAAATGTATCTGCCTTACTCAAAGTTATCATTAGTTTTTAGTGATTACATATGATCTTGATTTGAATCCAGATCGCCGCAAATATTATATTATTATATTTATATATATTATATTATATATATATATATATATATATATATATATATATATATATATATATATATATATATATATATATTTCTTAGCGCGACTCCAGCAACTTTTGCTACTCGTGTTCCTCTCTATATATATATATATATATATATATATATATATATATATATATATATATATAATATATATATATATATATATATATATATATATATATATATATATATATATATATATATATATATATATATATATATGGTAAAAGTTACTTAACGCCCACACAGAACGCTCGGATCAAAAAAAAAATTTTCACAGGTAGCCTCTATGATACATAAATAGATGTTTTAGGGTCGAAATGAAATTTTTTTTTCCTGACCTGACCTGACCTAACCTAACCTAACCTAACCTAACCTAACCTAACCTAACCTAACCTAACTTAACCTAACCTAATTTCGCCCCTAGAACAGGTAAAAAAAAAAAAAAAAAAATTCATTTCGACCCTAGAACATCTATTTATGTATCATAGATGCTACCTGTAAAAATTTTTTTTTGATCCGAGCTCCCGTTCCGTGTGGGCGTTAAGTAACTTTGTCCATATATATATATATATATATATATATATATATATATATATATATATATATATATATATATATATATATATATATATATATATATATATATATATATATATATATATATATATATATATATATATATATATATATATATATATATATATATATATATATGTGACGGCAGGATTTCTCCTTGCCTCACAATAATTATGTACACCTCTCATAGTAGCTCTGTATGTCAAATTTTACTATTAATTTTATTATATATGAAAAATATTTAACAACCTTTTGTATGGCACTATTTTTGTGAGAGTGAGTCACTGCTATGCCGCCCGCGAAATGCCTGGCATTTCGAGGGAAGGAAGGCAGTAAGGCCTTAAGATACAAGAAAAGAGGTCGCATTTTGAGCTCCGGCTCATTGAAAAGAACCGGAAAATTGTGTTTGATTGTAGGGACTTGTTATATTAACTTTCACCCATTTTATTAATGACTGTGAATTAGCCTATTGTGTTGAACAACAAATTGATTGCATTTTAAATTGTTCTTACATTGATATCATTACCTACTATGTGATTTAATTAGTCTTAGGAATAAAAGAATAAAAAGTAATTACTCCTTTTCATTATCACTGTATTAACTCGTCAAAGGGTTATTACAAAGAATGGTGACCCCAGAGTGACCTTGAACACCCATACCTAACTGATGTGAAGAGTGTCAAACAGTGAATTAATTCAAACAGTGCCTAATTAAGACAGTGAAGTGAAAAAAAGTGCCAATTCAAAACACAAACACACACAAGAAAAACAACAAAAAAAAAAAAAAAAAACACAGTTCAAATTCCCCGGAAAAACAGTGAAATAAGAAACCCTATCCCAATAGGCTTAAAAACTTTTCCCTAAACAAAAAAAAAAAAAAAAAAAAAAAAAAAAAAAAATCGTCTTCTTCCTCTATCTAATACTATAGACGAAACGATGCTGCCAAACACTAATAGTAGTAATAAATTCCCGCATGTTCCTTACAAAATGTCACAGGAAGGGTTGTAATAGAAGAGTTGAAATAGTCAAAACCCCCGAGGTGGGGATTAAGAAGGTCTTTTATGTATTTTGTAACAATATATTGTAAGAATAGAATTTGTGTTTCGTAATAATAATGTCAAATTATTACCAAAAAAAAAAAAAAAAAAAACCTTGTGACGGCAGGATTTCTCCTTGCCTCACAATAATTATGTACACCTCTCATAGTAGCTCTGTATGTCAAATTTTACTATTAATTTTATTATATATGAAAAATATTTAACAACCTTTTGTATGGCACTATTTTTGTGAGAGTGAGTCACTGCAATGCCGCCCGCGAAATGCCTGGCATTTCGAGGGAAGGAAGGCAGTAAGGCCTTAAGATACAAGAAAAGAGGTCGCATTTTGAGCTCCGGCTCATTGAAAAGAACCGGAAAATTGTG
>JABUQX010002044.1:22500-30000 GCA_015478945.1 Trachelipus rathkii | reverse complement strand
ATATATATATATATATATATATATATATATATATATATATATATATATATATATATATATATATATATATATATATATATATATATATATATATATATATATATATATATATATATATATATATATATATATATATATATATATATATATATATATATATATATATATTAAAAGTAACGGACTTTCAAGGATCACAGAAACAGTCATGATGGAGATAGATAATAGATTTCAAACTCTGCAAAACGATGACGCATGTGCAATTGCAACTTTTCTAAATCTTAGATACAAAACAAAATTTCTTGAATCACGTGTTTCACAGACTGTTAAAATTAATTTGGGATGCCTATGCGATGAAATGCTGCTAAAGGCGGAACTATCACTAGCCAATAAAAAGCAAAAGATCACAGAAACAGACACGCAATTACCATCTATTAGCGATATCATTGCCGAATCCATGAACGTTTTTTTTGGCTTCTAGCACAAATCTAGCAGCGATGTTCGGAGGTGTCAAAAGACAATATTATTGATCGAAGAGTATCAAAAGAGAAAAAGCTTGAAATCAGATAAAGATCCACTGGTTTTGTGGTGTGATAATTGTAAAAGTTTTCCACATCTTTCAGAAGTCGCCAGGGAAATCTTAGCAAGCCCTTCAACAAGTGTGGCTAGTGAGCGTCTTTCAGTGGTGCAGATCTCATTTACGACGAAAAGAGAAGCAAACTCTCCTCTGAAAGGGCTCTGAAGCTTTTGTTATTGAAACATAATTTGGAATTATTAATTTCAAGCATTAATATATATAACCTTTTCCAAATGGATGGAGGCTTGGGAAAGAGGTTGGTGGGTGCAAAAGAGTTGGGTCCAAGCGTCCTGCACTCTGGTAATACGGGTATATATATATATATATATATATATATATATATATATATATATATATATATGTGTAGTGAGTTTGTGTAGTTAAAATTATATTCAGTTATGAATATATTATATATATATATATATATATATATATATATATATATATATATATATATATATATATATATATGTGTGTGTTATATGTGTATCTATATTTATATATATATATATATATATATATATATATATATATATATATATATATATACATAAGAGGGAATATATATATATATATATATATATATATATATATATATATATATATATATATATATATATATATATATATATATATATATATATATATATATATATATATATATATATATATATATATATATATATATATATATATGTGTGAAGTACCTGTGGCTAAAACTCTAAAAACTTAACTATCCGCTATCCGCATCCGCAATCCGCGGATAGTGATTTTTACTATCCGCATCCGCATCCGCATCCGCATCCGCGGATAGTGAAAAATCACTATCCGCTACACCTCTATTTAGCATATAACGATAAAAATAAAAGTTCATAATTTTGGAAAAATTTCACGTTCCATTTTCCATTGGGAGTCGGGAGTCGGGAGTCGGTTGTTTCTAAAATCGACTCTGGGAGTCGGGAGTCGGTTGTTTTTAAAATCGACTCTGGGAGTCGGAGTCGGGAGTCGATCTATTTTTTCTCGACTCCCCATCCCTGCTATTTATACATGCTCTGAATAAATATCATACAAATCTATAGCCATACAGCTCCAGCATGAGCATGTATGAAGGTTCTGGCAACTATATATACACCAAATCTGACTTGTATTTAGATATAACTGATAATTATTCAGACTGAACAAGTTCAAAAATATTTATTTTAGGGCTACCTGGATTAAGCTATATTTTAAGCTTACCAAATAGTAAATACAAATCTTGTTTATTATAGGATAATAGGAAACAGGAAATAGTAAATTGTTCCTGCTTTTAAAATTTAAATTTGTTGTTTACCTACTGGATTACTGATTAAGTAAATATCATATGCCTGGAAGAAAAAAACATAGTTCATTCCTTCCTTAACTCTATATACTGCAAGGCAAGCAAAGGAAAAAAGGTAGTTTGTGAATTCTGACTCACTGAGGTTGAGAATAATGAGACAAGAAAAAGTCAACATATACTGGATTATACATATAAAATGTAGCTATGACATCGAAATGAAATTCTTTGGAAATAAGGGGAAGAAAAATACAACAAAATCAGGAAGAAGGAAGCAAAGTAAAGAGCATGCAGAAAACTAGCATTTGTCAGTCAGAATCTGAAATTGAAAGAAAGAGCCTCACAGTAATGCTGGAAGTAATAATGAAACTCATTATACCGGATACTCTTTGAATGAGCACTCTCAGCCAGGTGTTTCTGTATGCCATCATGGGAATGATTCGCAGCAACCAAGTACCATCTTTCAGTATCATCGAATGCACCATTGTCAACTTCCAATAGACATCAATGTCTGAGAGTACCAAGTCTAAAAACATGCAGGAGAGTAAGAAAGTTGAAACTTTTGCTTCTGCTAATTTGAGTCAGTTTGATTTGTTCTCCATAAATATTAGTGATGGGACGATTAATCGTCATCGTCATCGGCAAAAATCGGCATATTTTTTTTACATCGTCATCGTCATCGTCATCGGCAAATTTCGCCGATTATTTTGCCGATTAATTGAACAAATATTAAAAATTTTGAATAATATTAAAACTCAATAATAATAATAATAATAATAATAATAATAATAATAATAATAATAATAATAATAATAATAATAATAATAATAATAATAAAATAATAATAATAATAATAATAATAATAATAATAATAATAATAATAATAATAATAATAATAATAATAATAATAATAATAATAATAATAATAATAATAATAATAATAATTTATATATATATATATATATATATATATATATATATATATATATTTTATATATATATATATATATATATATATATATATATATATATATATATATATATATATATATATATATATATATATACCCATTTTGCTTATGGTATGTATGACATTCCAGTGCCTAATGGTTCGCCTTTCTGTTATGCGTTCATATCCACACTCATCCCCCAGACAACATATCATATACATATACTTATATCCACACCCCTCTTCTAGACAACATCTTACAGACATCCCTATCCCTTATATCCATACGTGTAGGGAGAAAAAAATTGCCCACATCGTATGTCCTGCGTGTCGTAGAAGGCGACTAAGGGACGGTGGTAGTTAGGTTGGCTGCCTACTACCACTTATCTTTTGCCAGGAATGCTAATGCATGCCTCGGAGAAGGTCATGATCGCAGTAAGCGCCCTTCTATCCTTCGGCGAAAATGTATGAATCGTATCTGTATATGAAATGTCAGAGGAATAAATGTTGAGGAGATGAGGAGAGAGGTGATGGATGTATTTAGAAAGGGCAAATTTGATTTGCTCGCTGTGACTGAAACAAAGATGAAAGGAAACGGTGAAAATGAGTGGTGTGGTGTGAAATGTTTGTGTTGCTGTGGAAAGGAATGAGAGGGGATAAAGGATTTTGTACCGATGAGTGACTTGTGGTAGAAAGCTATGGTAGATTTTGTGTGGGTGAGTACTATAAGTCTAAAGGTTAAATTTAAGTTTGAAAAGGTCAAAATTTGTGTGGTTGCGACATATGATCCATCTGAGGGTAATGTTGAAAAGAGTACGATTTTCTGGGATAATCTGAATGATGTTTTGAATGGGGGGAATAGGAGATTCAGTTCATTTGCCACATATCTGCCCATTCAAGGATTTTTTTTTTTTTTTACAGTTGTCACCACCACTCACGGGCAGAGCCCTATTCAAGGAGGTGTAGTACTCTCAAAAGTTCACCTCTAGCGCAAATTACGCATATGAGCACAGACGCAGGCTTTAAAGTGAGGAGATTAAATTCAGTAGGAAATACAGAAGATGGAAGAGAATTCCACAAAACAGAGGTGGTGGGAAAGAAGGAAGCACCACAGCAAACTAGCCTGAAGTTACCAATGTCAACACAATACTCGTGCGCAGATACAGCACCTATTGTGCTACGAAGGCGTCGTAAAGGTGGTGGTACGCGAGTGATAAGTTCCCTCGAGCACTTGCCGCTGCGGTACCTATAGGATAGAGATAAAGCACCAACATCGCCTCGCAAAGATAGAGGGTCAAGTGAACTGGAAAGTACAGAACAGTTTATAAGCCTTTTGCCGTTGACTCGACCCTGTCCAAAAGCCGGGTGAAACCAGAGCCCCCCCCCCTATGAGAGCAGTACTCCATACATGGGCGGATGAGACCCTTGTATAGCGGAGCAACTGAGAAAAGGAGGAGTCTCACAGTCTAAACAGAACTTCCAGTTCTTTGAGGCCGCCCTAGCAACCGTTGTGATGTGAGGTTTCCAAGACATTTTTTTGTTCATGTTAAGGCCAAGGATGTTTATATTGTCAACAGGAGAGACGACAGAACCGTCGAAAGAGACAGGAAAGTTAGAAGGTATTTTGGAGAAGGAGATTTGTAAAAGTTGGGCTTTTAAAGAATTGAATTTCACAAAGTTATTTCTATCCATCAGCGAGAATAAAATCGGAAAGATTAAGACGAGAGGCAATTCCAGAAGTAAAAGTGGGAGTAGAATTGATATGAGTTAAATAATGAAGGGTCGAGTCATCGGAATACGAGTGGATAGAGTTAGAGGTGCAGGTGAGAAGATCATTAATGAAAAGTAGGAATAAAATAGGAGATAAGACAGAACCCTGAGGAACACCACTATTGACAGAAAAGAAGAAGTCATCCCATCAACAACAGCCGATATTGAGCGATTTGAAAGAAAGCTAGATATAAGTAAGCAAAGAGAAGGAGGAAACCCAAAGGAGGGGAGCTTGGAGAGCAGTGACGCGTGCCATACACAATCAAATGCTTTGGATATGTCAAGCGCCACCACGTAAGTCTCCCCGTAGTTCCTAAGAGCGAAAAACATAAAACGGTTAGATAGAAAAGTATATCGCCTAGTAGACTTCGAGCAACGAGAGCCGTACTGGCGATCGGAGTGAGTTTCCAGATGATCTAAGAAGTGAGTTGAGAAGGGTTTCAAAGATCTTAGATAGAATACAAGTGAGAGCTACAGGGCGATAGTTAGAAGGATCAGAGCGGCTTCCTTTTTTCGGAATAGGTTGGACATGTGAGAGCTTCCAACACTGAGGGAAGGAAAGTGCTAGTATTGAGACATAGAGAATATAGTTGAGAGAGGGGCCGAAGAGATTAGCCTTTTCAGTTGGAGAATTAGCAACACAATGATCAGATCGAATAAGAGGAGGAAAGGCAGATTTACAGAAGTTGTTAGAGATGAAAGATTTGTCAGTAGGAGAACCAAGGAGGTTAGCGCACTTTCCTTTGATGAAAGCCAGCTTTGCTCGTCGAAGAGTATCCCTGCATCGATTTCTAGCTGAATGAAAATTAGCAAGAGTGATAGGAGAACGAGAATTTTTCCACACCCGATAGGCACTGTTTCTAGCCTGAATGGCCAGAGAATAAGCACGATCGAACCATGGATTATGAGGAAAGAAAGATTTAGCTTTAGAAGGAATGAATGAGGAAAGAAAAATTTAGCTGAAGAAGGAATGAACCTGCTCATCCCATCAACGATTACAGCTCCCTCCTTATCTTTTAAATCTTTATACATCCATCATTATTCTTTATTGAGGTAGCCAATTTGCTATCATCTGCAAACTTGGAAACCTTACATTTAAGTCCCTGGTCTAAATATTTTATACATGTATGAGGAACAGCCACTTGACCTAAGAAATCGTTACGGACCACAAACATGTCTCCTCATTTCCATTAATAAATACTTTTCATTTTCATTGATTAATTATTATTATTATTATTATTATTATTATTATTATTATTATTATTATTATTATTATTATTATTATTATTATTATTATTATTATTATTATTATTATTATTGAGACTTAAGGAATCAAAAATTTTGATGGCTAAAATAATTTCGGGAGGTTGAACCCCCTGACCCTCCTGTATATATATATATATATATATATATATATATATATATATATATATATATATATATATATATATATATATATATATATATATATTATATATATATATATATATATATATATATATATATATATATATATATATATATATATATATATATATATATATATATATATATATATATATATATATATATATATATATATATATATATATAGAGAGAGAGAGAGAGAGAGAGAGAGAGAGAGAGAGAGAGAGAGAGAAAAAAAAATTTAAAAGTTTTTTTTCAATTAATCGTCATCGTCATCGGCAAAATTTGCTTTAATCGTCATTGTCATCGTCATCGGCAAAAATTTCATAATCATCCCATCACTAATAAATATGCCATATGATGTTGATATCCTGATTGAAAAGATGTCTGATCATGATGATGCATAAGCCGCAAATAATATTCATCCCGTATATGATTATAAAACCTTGTCAGTGGTCTTTGCAAATTTGATTTAATTTTTTAATGTTGATACACATGAATGGAAATAATTATTTAAATAGAAACATTATTTTATTTACATCTTTTTGGCCTTTTACTCTAAATAATGTATATAACTGGCTCAGACTGTGCACAAGCTGCATGCAAGCACCATAAAACCAGTTATTTATACAAAATAATTATAGGAAACAAAAACTATCTTTGAGGCATATTAGTAAAGAAACGAGCTCTAAATTATAAAAATTTAAATTAGTAAAATCGCCTAATGTAGTTTATAAAAAAAATGAATATTTTTTGCCCATGTTAAAAAAAGGTAATTTTTTCTCACTTATATCCCTAGATGTGAATAAATATGATGGGGTAAATATCTAAACATTTTAGAAGATCTCAAAAAATAAGAACATTAAAATCAGGAGGGGGGTTGAGTTAAATGCTTTTCATTAAGATATACGGTACACAATAGATATGTGAAAGATTGTGGTATTTGAATCTTAAAATGAAAAGTACAGTGCAAGGTGATTCATCAGCACAAGAGTGGATAGGCGATCGATTTTAAGATGAATCATAAATAACAAAAATTAACTAAAGAAAAAAAAAAAAAAAAAAAAAATAATAATAAATAATTCTTGGTTAAAGGGATCATCTGAAAAAAAAAAAATTTATAAATTTTCTAAATACACTTACCTGTTTGTACAGTTGACCATCTAAGTGCGTAATCCCAGAGATTCCACTAATCAACTGCTGCCAGTTGTATGGCATTCCAACACCCAACGGAGTTATGAGCCCAAGACCAGTGACTACAACCCTTCGACTGGCCATGATCTGACATAGTGTAGAAACTCAACAAAATGATTAAATTCCTACTATGATGAAACTTTACTAAACATTACTGATAAACTTGGCATAAAATGGTTTAACCTAAAAAGAAAAAATTATAAACTTCCATGGCCATTTAAAAAAAAATAATAAGAAAAGAAAGCGCTTATTTAAAAAAAAATATTTCTACATATGAATAATATGAAACAT
>JABUQX010002044.1:10000-17500 GCA_015478945.1 Trachelipus rathkii | reverse complement strand
TCTTATCGATCTGATCATTGTTGTGTTGCTAATTCTCCAACTGAAAAGGCTAATCTCTTCGGCCCCTCACTGAACTATATTCTCTTATGTCTCAATACTAGCACTTTCCCTCCCTCAGTGTTGGAAGCCCTCACATGTCCAACCTATTCCGAAAAAAGGAAGCCGCTCTGATCCTTCTAACTATCGCCCTGTAGCTCTCACTTGTATTCTATCTAAGATCTTTGAAACCCTCTCAACTCACTTCTTAGATCATCTGGAAACTCACTCCGATCGCCAGTACGGCTCTCGCTGCACGATGTCTACTGGGCGATGATATACATTCCTATCAAACCGATTTATGGTTTTCGCTCTTAGGAACTACGGGAGACTTTGGGTGGTGGCCTTTGACATATCCAAAGCATTTGACCGAGTATGGCACGCTGTCACTGCTCTCCAAGCTCCCCTCCTTTGGGTTTCCTCCTTCTCTTGCTTACTTATATCTAGCTTTCTTTCAAATCGCTCAATATCGGCTGTTGTTGATGGGGCGACTTCTTCTTCTTTTCTGTCAATAGTGGTGTTCCTCAGGGTTCTGTCTTATCTCCTACTTTATTCCTACTTTTCATTAATGATCTTCTCACCTGCACATCTAACTCTATCCACTCATATGCCGATGACTCGACCCTTCATTCTTCAACTCATTTCAATTCTACTCCCACTTTTACTTCTGGAATTGCCTCTCGTCTTAATCTTTCCGATTTTATTCTCGCTGATGGATAGAAATAACTTTGTGAAATTCAATTCTTTAAAACCCCAACTTTTACAAATCTCCTTCTCCAAAAATACCTTCTAACTTTCCTGTCTCTTTCGACGGTTCTGTCGTCTCTCCTGTTGACAATATAAACATCCTTGGCCTTACATGAACCAAAAATTGTCTTGGAAACACTTCACATCACAATGGTTGCTAGGGCGGCTCAAAGAGATCTTGGAAGTTCTGTTTAGGACTGTGAGAATCCTCCTTTTCTCAGTTGCTCCGCTATACAAAGGTCTCATCCGGCTTTTGGACAGGGTCGAGTCAACGGCAAAAAGGCTTATAAACTATTCTGCACTTTCCAGTTCACTTGACCCTCTATCTTTGCAAGGCGATGATGGTGCTTTATCTCTATCCTATAGGTACCGCAGCGGCAAGTGCTCGACGGGAACTTATCACTCCCGTACCACCACCTTTACGACGCCCTTCGTAGCACAATAGGTGCTGTATCTTCCCACGAGTATTGTGTTGAACATTTGGTAACTCCAGGCTTAGTTTGCTGTGTGCTTCCTTCCTTTCCCACCACCTCTGTTTTGGGAATTCTCTTCCATCTTCTGTATTTTCCTACTGAATTTAATCCCCTCACTTTAAGCCCGCGTCTGTGCTCATATGCGTAATTTGCGCTAGAGGGTGAACTTTTGAGAGTAATACACCCGCCTTCTTGTAATAGGGCTCGGCCCGGTGAGTGGTTGGTGACAACTGTTTAAAAAAAAAATTCCTTGAATGGGCAGGATATGTGGCAAATGAACTGAATTTCCTATTCCCCCCATCCAAAACATCCATTTCAGATTATCCCAGAAAATCGTACTCTTTTTCAACATTACCCTCAGATGCGATCATATGTCGCAACCACACATTGATCTTTTCAAACTTAAATTTAACTTTAGGCTTCTAGTACTCACACACACAAAATCTAACATAGCTCTCTAACACAACTCACTCATCAGAATGCAAATCCTTCTATCCCCCTCCATTCCTTTCTACAGCAACAACAAACCACATTTTACACCAACATCACTCATTTTTCACCTTTCCTTTCATCTTTGTTCAGTCACAGCGAGCAAATCAAAATTGCCCTTTCTAAATACATCCATACCTCTCTCCTCATCTCCTAACAATTTATCCTCTGACAATTCATATACAGATACGATTCATACAATTTCGCCGAAAGATAGAAGGGGCGCTTTAACTGCCGATCACGACCTTCTCCAAGGCATGCATTAGCATTCCTGGCAAAAAATAAGTGGTAGTAGGCAGCCAACCTAACTACCACCGTCCCTTAGTCACCTTCTATGACACGCAGGACATACGATGTGGGCAATTTTTTCTCCCTACACGTATGGATATAAGGGATAGGGTTGTCTGTAAGATGTTGTCTAGAAAGAGGGTGTGAATATAAGCTAATGTGTATTATGATATGTTGTCTGATTGATATGTGGATATGAACGCATAACAGAAAGGCGAACCATTTGGCACTGGAATGTCATACATACCAAAGCCAAAATGGGTTATATATCATATATATTATTATATATTATATATATAATATAATTATAATATAATATATATATATAATATATATATATATATATATATATATATAAATAATATTTTATTTATATATATATAATATATAATATTATTAATTATTATTATTATTATTATTATTATTATTATTATTTTATTGAGTTTTAATATTATCAAAATTTCTTAATATTTGTTCAATTAATCGGCAAAATAATCGGCGAAATTTGCCGATGACGATTGAAAAAAATATGCCGATTTTGCCGATGACGATTAATCGTACCATCACTAATATATATATATATATTATATATATATATATATATATATATATATATATATAATATATATTATATATATATATATATATATATATATATATATATATATATATATATAATATATATATATATATATATATATATATATATATATATATATAATATTATATATAAATATATATATAATATATATATATATATATATATATATATATATATATATATATTATATATATATATATATATATATATATATATATAGGTATATATATATATATATATATATATTAGACCATTGATTGAGTAGAAATACAGCACACAGGTTTGGACTCCTTATCTAAGTTAAGGTATTAATATGCTGGAGGTATTTATTACAGCACAGAGAATAAGAATGACTTTTGGATTTAAAAATAAGAGCTACAGTGAAAGGATATGCTAAAAAACTAGGGATATTTTCTGTAGAAGGGGAATTTCTCAGAGGGGATATGATTCATTTTTACAAAATGTTTTCATCAATTGACAATATAGATGCAAGTTCTTTTCATTATATCGCAATAAGCTAACCATCAATCATAATAAAAAGATCAAGAAGAAAGCATGCCATCTAGATATCTGAAAGTATTTTTACAACAACAGAGTGATTAAATTTTGGAATGGTTTATCGCAAAATATGGTTAATGGCAACTTTCTTTCAATCTTAAGAAAAAGTTGAATCAATATATGGATGATCAAGGTACATAGTATGATTAACTTAGCTTTTATAGGCTATGTTTGGATGTGCAATGCAGCTACTTTGACTTGACCAATGTCAGATCTAGTAACCATGTTTACTTTCAACCCCTTATTCATAGCAATTGTTGTTATCATTAGCAATCCCTTAAGGAATTGGTGACTTGGTTTTACATGTTTAATTATGGAGTCTGGTTAATTAGGTCTATTTGCATGATAAAAATTTTTAAAAAAAGATGAGTCATTCAATGTGAATAGTACGGTAACTTTACATCTTTTGAGTAGAACAGTCTTGATAAGCCCATGTGGCATCTGTCTCTATTTTCTTTACATAAGAAATAAAAATATTACAATATATAATTATGGCATAATTATAGGCCCAGTCATAAGTCCGGTGAGGAAATTTAGGGTGGGGGAAGGGGGCTGCAAATCTAACAAAGTGTTAATAATAGTTTTCAATAGCAGAAAAATCATATATAGCTCCTTTGGTAATTGTAGAACTACACATAGTATGATGAAAAATTATATTTTTTTTCAAAATATTTTAAAAATATTAATGACAAAAAAAGCATTACCATATCTAACGGTCTGGGTCCGAAAACTCATTAAAGTTAAAAGATGTTAAATAGACACATTTACTGTGTATACTTAATAAAAATAACTTATTGGATCCTAAAGGGTTAGGAAATTATGTTTTTCAGAAAATATTAGGTTTTTGGATTTGTGGAGAGAAATTCTGGACTAAGATCTTTTTGCAGTAGATGGAATTCAATTGAGTCATAAAGGTGTTGAGCTTTTCAGTGTCAGTTTGGAGACTTGTCTATCAAAAAACTAGGTAAAGTTAGGGGTGACTGACTAAATCTTGATATGAATAACTATAGCGATGAAAACTGTAATAGTGGTGAGATAAATAAAACTAGCATTGTTACAGGCTCAAATAAAGATGTCATCAATAAAAGTAACAGCATTTTAAATATCAAATGCTTTTACACAAATGCTCATAGACTTAGAAATAAAAAAGAAGAGCTGATTAGTTATACCATAAAGGAGAATCTAGACATTATTTGCATAACTGAAGCTTGGGTGAATGAAGAATTATATAGACTCCTTTCAGGAATATGAAATAGACAGATATTCACTTTATTTATACCAGCTTAAAGGGTAATAATCATAAGGTCAACATACAAATAAAATCTTTTACCTTTTTTTATAGGACCTACTCCACAGTTGATGATTTTAAAGGACCCTACCATAGCTCTTTATGTTAAAAGCAATATTCAAAGTGTGTTAATGACTGACATTAAAACTAATCATAATGTTGAATCTGTGTGGATAGATATTCATATGTACAATCATACAGAATAAATAAAAGTTTTAACTATGATATGAATGGGGATTGGCTTGAGTCTGTGGACCAAGAAAAAGATTTAGGTGTGATTATAAGCAGTAATTTGAAAGTAGCTAATCAGTGTTTGGAAGCTAGAAATAAAGCTAATAAGATGCTGGGCATAATAAATCGCAATGTTGTTTACAAGAGTAAGGAAGTTATAAGTAAACTGTATAATAGCTATGTTAGGCCAGTAATAGAGTATTGTGCACAAATTTGGGCCCCTTATTTAAAGAAAGACTTAGATATGCTAGAGCGAGTGCAACGTAGGGCAACAAGAATGATTTTTGGGTTTGAGGGTAAGAGCTATGAGAAGAGGCTGAAGGAGTTAGGAATGTTTTCTGTAGAAAGGCGATTTCTCAGAGGGGACATGATACAAGTCTTACAAAATAATTTACAGCTTTATGCATAATACAGAGACAATTAAATTTTTCATAGTAGAAGCATGGACAGCGTGACCAGGGGCATTAATAAACGGAAAATTAACGCATTAAAAGGAATGGCCATCTTGATATAAGCAAAGCATGCAATTCAGTAATAGGGTTTGTTTAAATTTTGGGAATGTTCTGCCACAGGAGGTTATTGAGTGTGACTCGATTTTGCAACATTTTAGAAAGGGAATTGACTAGGTGATATGGATGGGTTGGGTGACATATAATATATTTAGACAAAAGCCAAATTGGCAGGTTTTTAGTTATAGTAGTTATTAATGTTAGACTGCATGTGTGACCATAACTTAGTTATTAATACATGTGGATGGTTTGGGTATCATATATATATATATATATATATATATATATATATATATATATATATATATATATATATATATATATATATATATATATATATATATATATATATATATATATATATATTTGGGTATCATATATATATCATTATTTTTGACTAAGCCAAATTGGTGGATTTTTAGTTACAGTAATTTGACAAGCCCTAGGGTGCTTTGTGGATTTGCATGAGCATGTTTGGTTAGTGGATTGACTGAGACAGTCTCGACAGGCCCATGTGGCTTCTTACTGTCTCTATATTCTTAATGTCTTCTTAAGAAATTTCTTTATAGACCTCTTGGCCAGTCAAGATTTAGACGCAAATAAGGTGAAAGAAATGAAGACCCCATGCCACAGGAAAGAACAAGGTATAGTCATAATGGGTGTTTTAATTTTCTTAACAAATAAACTTAACAAATCTTATCATAACCTGAACTAGGATGGCCCTAAAACGAGCACAAGGCCCACTAATTTTTTTTTATAAGAAAGCCTATGGGAAATTTTAAACTTTGAGAGGCTGTAACTTTTTTTCCTAGACTTAAATCATTTTTGTTTTTTTAAGCTTCATTATTATTTTTTTAAAGTATATATATATATATATATATATATATATATATATATATATATATATATATATATATATATATATATATATATATATATATATATATATATATATAATATATATATATCCTGTGATTTAAAAAAAAAAAAATTATAAGATTCCTATGGGATTTTTAACAACTTTTTGAGGCTGTAGCTTTTTTTCCTAAAAGGACAGCCGATTTTCGTTTTGACTATTCTTCATTATTATTTTTTTAAGAGTCCTATGTTTCATAAAAATCGGGGGTGACACCCCTCTGCGGTCTACTGTTACCAAAATAAATAAGTAGAAACTCAAATTCACAATCAAATATAAATTAATTAATATGGGCTTAATTAATTATTAATGAGCCAGACACGTTCCTAAAAATAAATAATCTTTAACAAAATAAAACAAGATTTCTACAGTCATGTATTCACGAAATATTAACTGAAGAAAATAATACAATCTAATGATTGTGCTAACACCGTACATGCGATGAGGTGCTTTAGGAAATAGTTGTTGTTGTTTGTATTTTTCTAGGAAATTTCTTAAGACTTATCAGTCTTCTATTTGCAGTAAAAATACTATGGTACAAGGCCTTAAAATTTAAAAATGACTAGGACAGGGCAGTAAAAATCCTTAGTGCAGGTCCTTATAAAATGCTTGTTGCAGGGCAGCATAAAATGCATATTGCAGGGGCGTATAAAATGCTTATTGCGGGGCCTTATAAAATGCTTAGTGCAAGGCATTGCAATATGCTTATTGCAGGGCCGGATAAAATGCTTAGTACAGGGCCGTATAAAATGCTTATTGCAGGGCCATAAAAAAATGCCTAGTGCAGGGTTGTAAAAATGCTTAATGCAGGGCCGTAAAACGCTTAGTGCATGCAAAACCGTCGTGGTCAATTTTACACGAAATTCGTGCTAAAACTGTGTAAAAATTTCTTACCGTGCGTAGGCACAAATGACAAAAAACGAAAACGGTCATAAATCATAATCTCGATTCTCGACATTTCCAATTTTGACATATTACCATATAGTGTATTAATATTATTAATTATATGTGGTCGCTCTTAAATTAAAAAGCACAAACCAGTTATCAACATCAAGTACAATGAAATGAAGAAATATTTTAACATTTTTTAATTTCAACTAGATAGAATCTCTCTTTTGATATAATTATTATTTTAGGAATTTAGATTTAACGTTAGTTATAATATTGTAATTAGTTACTTCACATTTGCGTGTGTTAGAAAATTGGAAAAGTCGTGCAAATCTAATAATAATAATAATAATAATAATAATAATAATAATAATAATAATAATAATAATAATAATAATAATAATAATAATAATAATAATAATAATAATAATAATAATTTTTTCATTATCCCCATAGTATAAATTTTATAATAGTAA
>JABUQX010002044.1:5000-7500 GCA_015478945.1 Trachelipus rathkii | reverse complement strand
ACCTCCGACTCCGGACTCCAGCCAGGTCAAATTTCAAAATTTCGGCTCTTGACTCAGCTAGTGCTTACAAAGTTACAAGTTACATTAAAACATTTTTTTTTTCTTTAACCATATTTTTTCGCTTGCTTTTTGAGAATAAAAAAAAAATTTATACCACTTTTTCCAATGAATCTAATCTCCAAATGCTATACAGTAAAATACCGTAAAGACATAGAGGTGTAGTGGATTTCTGCATCCGCATAATTTTTCTCTACCCGCATCCGCATGAATTTTTTTGAGGAGAGCGGATTGTATTCATTTATTGAATTATGAGACTAAATGTTTCCTCAACTTTCTGTTACGCAAGATGGTTCAGACTCGTTGGAATAGTTGTTTATACTTGGAGGATGGAGAAATAAATGAAGCTGTCTCCGATTATGCTTAAACACAAAAGGTGAAAGGCTTTGACAGGTGATGATAATACGATTTTAGATGTAATTGTATTTACTCTTCTTAAACCGTTTGAAGAGGTAACTAAGACTATTTTCTCAGAAAATTCTTGTTTGCCAGACGAGATTCCTCCTTTAGTTGCAAACCGATGAAAGCTGGGCTAAATGCTGCTATTAAAAGTTAAGGGACTTTCAAAAGTGACAGAAACACTAGTGCTGGAGATAGATAATAGATTTCAAAATCTGCAAAAACGATTACGCATCTGCAATAGAAACTTTTCTGGATCCTAGAATACAAAAACCAAAATTTCTTGAACCACGTGTTTCATAAAGGGTTAAAATTTATTTTAGTATGCCTTTGTGATGAAATGCTGCTAAAGCCAGAAAATTCTAACCAGCCAATAAAAAGGAAAAAATTGCAGAAACAGACCACACATTTAATACTGTTAGCGAAACCATTGCAGAATCCATGAACGTTCTTTTTGGCTTCTAGCAGCGGACCGAGAGTCTTGTTCAGAGGAGGTGTAAAAAGACACTCTCATTGATCGAAGATTATCAACAAAGCGAAAATTTCTTTGGAATCGGATAAAGATCCATTGGTTTGATAATTGATCCATTGGCGTGATAATTGTAAAAGTTTTCACATCTTGCATAACTCGGCAGGGAATACTTAGAATGCCTTTCAATAAGTGTAGCTGGCGAGCATTTTTCAGCGATGCAGATCTCATTACGAAAGAAAGGAGAACAAAACTCTCCTTTAAGGGCTCAGAAGCTGTAGTTTTTTTCAAACATAATTTGAGAATTAGTAATTTCAAGTTATTATTCTATATATAACCTTTTTTTCAAATTTGGTTTGAGGCTGGGGAAAGAGGATTGGTGGGGTGCAAAAGAGTTGAGTGTCCATATCTCGCAATTTGGTAACACAGGTATATATATATATATAATATATTATATATTATTATATATATATATATATAATATATATATATATATAACTATTATATATATATATATTATATATATATATATATAGATATATATATACGTATATATACTATATAATATATATATTTATATATATAATATATATAGTATATATATATATATATATATATATATATATATATAATATATATATATATATATAATATATATATATATATATCATGGATATATATATATATACTATATTAATAGTAATTATATTAACAACTCCCAAGAAGGGCTTTCGCCCTGTCAGTTGGTCCAACATCTTCTCTTTCTGGCCCGAAACTTTTTAACCCTAGAGCATTTTAGAAAACCATTTTTTTGGCGCAATGTTTTCCGATGCTAGTCCTTGAGTTATACTCTCAGGTAGGCGGTTTTCGCCCTTTCAGTAGAACTAGCATCTTCTTTCATTTAGGTTTCAAAACTCTATTCACCCATGCAGAGGTCTTCCAGAGGATCTGCTTCTAGGGCGCCATATAAGATTCTAACACTGCGTCCAAGATTAATACAAGCAAAAGAAAGACCAAGGTTGCTAGCTCTGATCGCCCCTATAAAACCATGCGAAGGGAAAATCTTCACTTTTCCTCGACAGCTAACGAAACTTCAAACCTTCTTTATATATATTATATATATATATATATATATATATATTATATATATATATATATATATATATAATATATATAATATATATTATATATATTATATATTTATATATATATATATATACGAATATATATACTATTATATATCATATATATATGAAGTACTTGTGGCTAAGACTCTAAAAATTTAACTATCCGCTATCCGCATCCGCAATTGGCTAGTTCAAAAATCACATATCGCGACAGATCTATAGTAAAGACATAAAGATGCAGGCGCAGCGCAACACATGACAAACAAATATATTTTCAGTTTCGGAAACAAATGTATAACCAATTATAATGCAAAATTAGTTTATTTTTATATAAAAAACAGCCATTTTAAAAATTAACTGTTTAATACTGCCAATTTCAATAATAATAATAATAATAATTATAATAATAAATATAATAAATAAGGTAATAATAAAAATTTATTGTAAT
>JABUQX010002044.1:0-2500 GCA_015478945.1 Trachelipus rathkii | reverse complement strand
AATCCTATATATACTATATATATATAAATATATTATACTAGAGAGAGGAGAGCAGAGACCGCGCAAAGAGAGAAGATTTTGGACTTTCAGCACGAACAGCAAGGAGAGAGAGAGAGAAGAGCAAAGAGACCAAATCCTAAGATAAGCAGCGCAATGACGTTTTTTCGTATTATAGAGTTCTAAATTTGACACACTCTACCAATACCAATTTTCTATTTTAGGCTTTTGGCTTTTACCAGACATCGGTGTTCGAATGCATGGCAAATATCACGATACTCTAAAAAAAACCAAACCAAGGAAAATCAGTCCTATTAATTTATGCACACATTCTTACACTATTTAATATTTAAAAAATAGGTAATAGGCCGTTTGAGGATAGATCCTATTGATAAGGTTAAAAAGTGAATTATTATAAAGTACAATTGGGTGCAATCTAAATTAGGCCTTACCAAATGAATTATGATTCTGAGTTTCAAAATTTATTTTTTGCTCCTTTTTTTGCACAATAAGATCTTTCGATTTAGTCCATTAGCATTAACTCTGCCTTATGGGTTTAGCTAAATCTTATCACATTACACACTGCTTAGTTAGGGTAAATTTGATTGTTGAGAAAAGGAAAAGAGAATAGAGATAGGTTGATAGTGAAAAGTATTTGAAAGGAAATTGAAGAGGAAATTTACTCTATTACCCCTTTTTACATTTATGATTATTAACTTTGATTACTTAACACAAACACGACATAGAAAATACCAATATATGTATAGGAAGCTATAAAATGAGAAATAGAAAGTAAAGTCACACAATAATGATCGCAAAGAACAATGTGAGAATAATTTTAGTGAAAATTATAGTGAAAAAATGAAGAATACCAATGTAGACAAAAAATATAATATACCGACAAAATAAAACTAATTAAAATAAAAGGATGAGCGAGGGTATATACCTAATAGCTCCTAAATCCTAAAATAAAATACTAGTAAAAAAAAAAAATAAAATACCAAAAAAAAAAAAAAATAGAAAGATATATATATGAGAAAGTATATAATTTAGGGTATATTTATATCCTACCCGCACTGGAAGATAGTTGACAATAGAGAAACCATAATGCCAGAATTAAAAAGAAATTATAATATTACTATTTAACTCTAATATTCGAGATAATTTCCTGCGCCAGAAAGAGAATTCTGGACAATTACACTTTGGAAGCAGCCATGTGTATACTAATAGGAAAGGTCTTATTATTGTATCCTGTGAATTGAAGCGGAGCAATTTGATTTCTGTTAGAGTCAAGTATTGAGGTGAATTATACCTGAGAGTTTGAAGGTTGTAACTATTCTACATAGCTATGATATCATCATATTTACTTATTGGGTATATAACGTGAATTTGAATATTGTTAAGTTAATTTAGGGAGGATCAACATAATAATCTGTATTTTGATTTCATTGTTTTGACCATCTGAATTGGAGAGATCACCTGCTTTGCTCTCAGCATCAGTTCTCCAATGGAGATAGAGGTGAATACATAGAATTGGTAATAGATAATCTCCAATGAATAGGTAGGGAAGATGACAAAAATAATAATAAATAATAAGTGAGACAGGTTATTGTATACAAATTCGCCTTCCACCTTTTTAATAATTAAATAAAACATCCACTCACTGATCCTTTTCGTCTGGGGATCGAACCAACAAATGGAGCTTTCCAGAACTCTTTACCCCGTCAAATAGCCAGTAAGTGGTCTAGGTTTTGTTATGATTGTAAGCTAAAAATATTGTGAAGTCGAACAGCATGGGCTTAGGGAAAGGTAGTCATTTGTGTAATATCAGACATATACTCCGAGAACCTTTTATCTTGTTTCTGTTGGATTCACACTACTGACTGATAGGGAATTTCTACTAGTCATATGGCGCAAATTATGTATAATAGGATTAAATGATCATTCCCTTCCTATTCATTTTATATTTCCTTGAGAAGTACTCGCAAAAACTCCTCACACATTGAGCTTAGTGTTAGAGAAGTTATTATGTGAGCTAAGTAATCTTAGATATGTAGAAGGGAGGTGAAGTTATTTTCCATATTTAGTGCGGGTGGGAAACTTCATTGGGAATATTGAGGTATTGAATTGCCATATATAGGCTTCAATAGAGAGGAATTTGGTTCAGCTCAGAGCTCCAATTCCAAATCCATTATCTTGAAATGAACCTTAGTCAGGGTTAAAGGTCTTGAATTTGGATATTATAAACATTAGGTAGAATATTTGAAAAATACTTGATTAACACAAGTTGAAAGGAAGTTAATTGTTGCATTAATCTCTATAAGTTTTTATAGAGACATCCGCTGTAAACTGTTCTGTATCATTCTCTCCCAAAACTGATCCCAACACCATACTGGAATAGAACTGGAATCTGTATATGTTGTAATGTATAGATATAGTGTGATACGAATAGGTAGTTACACGAGAAAGAAATAATTAAAATTAATATATATTGAAGACTAAA
>JABUQX010002043.1:20000-27110 GCA_015478945.1 Trachelipus rathkii | reverse complement strand
TTATAATTATGTCTTATCATTTCAAAGATGTAAAATATTTTTGAATAGATACTTTAGTTATATATGATCTCCTCTGATGAATAGATACTCTTTCTATACTCATGAAATAACATTCCTGCTAACTTCTATTATTGATCATCGGCCTCAAGATACTTACCCTCAAATCCAGAATCATGCATTTATGCTCTTATGTATGCGCTCTCTCTAGCATATCTATGTCTCTCTTTATTAAGTAAGGGGCCCAAACTTGTGCACAATACTTAGTAGTATACTGAGGGAAACCTAACAATGCTATTTTATGCTTCCTTATACTCCTTGCTCTTGTAAATACATTGCGATTTATTATACTTAGCATCTTAGCTTTATTCCTTGCCTCTGAACACTGATTAGCTACGTTCAAATTACTGCTTATAATCACACCTAAATCTTTTTCTTGGTCTACAGACTATAGTCAAACCCCATTCATATCATAGTTAAAAGTTTTATTTGATAACCTAGTTGAAGAACCTTTCACTTTTTACTATTAAAATTATAATTTAATTTGCGATTAAAATTATTTATTTAAACTACGAGCATAAAATATACATAAATAAATAAAGAAAAACTTTAAATAATTTTTTGATGCCATTTTTGTACCTTAAATGTTTATAGTTTAATTACAGTAATTATATTAATTTGATTCACAGCAGCTATATTATTCCCCATTTAGAAACATGATTATTTTTTAAAAAAATATCTTTTACATTACACTCAACTCAATAATTTCCATTCATGCCTCATGTAATTGTCTTCAACAATGTTTTTGCTGTATTCTAAGAAAATAAGGAAGGCCTAATGTAAATGCATGGCACATTAACATTATGTATGGGGTAGTCTGACTCACTGTACCCCCAACCTGTGAGTTATGAGAATTTTATATTTCATTGCATATCAATATTGGTATCAATACTTTCAGAAATCAAAAATAGCAATGTTCCTATATAATAAAAGATAATTTTTAAATAATGAAAACTATTTGCAAGAAATGAAAGAATTGAAAAATGTAACTAAATATATATACATTCAACTCACTTATAACTTGAAGATTAAATTGTGGAATAAATCATACAAGAAGGTTAACCAAAGTGTTTGCTGGCAGTCATATGATGAAGATAATATATATAAATTATTAAATATATTAAATAGATAAATTAGATTTAAGTATATTAATAAATGACAGAATACCTTATACCGAAGGGAAGCAGAGCCACCACATGCCCCAACCAATGAGTGCTGGATAAATATTTAAATACCGTAATTATATAAAATAAATGTATATACTTTTATATTTTGTTCCTGATCTGATGGCACTTACCTAACATGTGATATTGTCATCTTCACTGATATAAGAAATTGTTAATGAAAAAGGCCCCTTACAAGAGGGGGGAAAAGCTGAAATCTGTATTTATTTAGTTCTGAGTCAACTTGAATTATTTTTACTTTAATATAAACTACAAATATAAACTAAATGTAAATGCATTAAAGAAAACCAAATGAAGCATGGACTACTTTTGTCCAATATATAAAAAAAAAAAAAAAAAAAAAAAAATGCTATGAAAATACCTCACTACTTCTCAAGAGACTTGTTATCTCATCCAAATACTGAAGTCTCTATCTATGGAAGATTTTCATAGTGAGTAGTATTATACATGAATGGTGTGATTCCTCTATATATTAGTTATAGAATAAGATTATCTTATTCAGCATTCGTACATATCTAAAGTAATTATATTGGAATCTATCAAATACTATGTTCTGGAGGTGTCACCAATCCATATTTACATGAACACTAGTAGATTGACTTATCAGCTCTTATAATCTACTATCGCGATCATCGATCCATATAGAATGAGTGTCTCTACCTACCTATGGTTAAATACTGAGCTATAACCTTATTATATATCTACTTTTAATATTTCATGCTGTCTCTCTAACAGCTCCACCCTGGTGCTGTAATCTTGGATGGATAGAGCAGGTTAATTTCTTCTTATAAATCTTTCTCCTCAAAATCCATGATTTGATTATGCTTGTTCTTCATACCATTGAGACTAGAAGTAGTATTGGGTAGTATATATTATGGAAGTTTTGAGATAAGAATATCTCATTTCATTATCCCATCTAATCATCGTATAATATTATCATTCACCTTACTGAAGTATACATTATTATCAGTGATTATATTAATATTTTATATGAAGAAAGTCGATATCTTACACTTACAACAAATAAGTGCTTACATTAACTCACCTTAGTTCTCTATTGATCTAATATTGTTGCCTCCAGGTTAATAAAGCATTTCAGCAATATTCTGTTAAATCTGCTATGCCTCCCCGCTAGTATTCAGTGATCTAATATGTTTCTGTTTGGTTAATACTCAATTCCAGATATTAGATGTCTAACAATTACTCCAAACTCTAGCTATATAACGTACCTCCTTTCAGGTCCCAGCTTACCTTAGATTACAATTGTTGATCTCAGTTAGTCATGCTTATCTCATGAAGAAAGTCTAAAATCAACATTAGTATGACAAGTTTACAGATGGCATTCCTCCCCAGATTTGAGGGAGTGCTTCTGGACAGGTGCTTGCCCTTATTTCATAAACTCGCTATATGATCTTATCATACTAACACTAATGATTCCCATCTACTAGATGTTGTGAGTCTCGCAGAATACAATAAGTTCATAGTTCAAAATTCTTGTCTTATTAAATAATTGAGAGTCACTGATTCTTTCTAACTATCATCTCACTGAATCTATATTCAACTTGTATATCTATATAGATCTATAGTAATATATTGCTATATCTCTTATGAAGATATATAGACCGAATGATGCTAATAGATTACCTATTTTGCTCTCTTCTAAATTATTCAATTATGATCTATTAGGTGCTTGAGGTGTTCTGGTGATTACTTTCCTATGTTATCCATTTATGGTCTGCCTTAAGGACTATGGAGATAGTGCCTGTGTGTAATGGCCTTGAACCAATTATCGAAGATACATTTGCTTTAGCTTATTTCTATCTTTTTTTTTTTAATTGTTCCATATTTCTGTTTTGATTAGGGTGACTTACTTTCACTTTCTTTCTTATATATATTAATTGGTGTTCTCTAGGGGCATACTCTGTCTCATCTCCTCCTCTATTACTTTTCATTAATGATGTTCTCAGCTGATTATCTAACCATCCATTCCATTCATATTAATTACTCGACCCTCCATTCTTGTAATTTTAAATTTGATCCCTCTTTTATATCTAACGAGTCTGTCTTATAGTAATCTTTGATTCATTATATTTTTTCCTCGAACTTCGAGGAGAGTTACTCAATGTATTATGGTTCATCTTATTGCTTGTATAATGTTAGAAACCATTAAAATATTTCATTAAAAATCCAATCATATACTATTATGTATATGTTTCAGATTCTATTTCTTGGAAGAAGCTCAATATCAATTATGTGCTAGGCAGTGGTCTTAGAGAAGTGGAAATATCTGTTTAATAACTTGTTTATTATATATATACGCTTTGTTCATCTAGCAGTATGCCCCATTATACACTAGTGTGTTTATTTCAGATGGGTGCCATAAAAACGATAACATCATTAGTTTGGAGTATTGCTCAATGTAGTGCTATTATATCTCCGAATGCTCAAGACTGTATTGCTAGCTCAATCATTATTGGATAATATATCATATACAAAAGATACTTCACTTTGCCTTATCAAAGTGTTCGAAAATTTTCAACTATTATTGCCAGTGTGAAGTGCGTGTCTTCATAGTTTAATTAGAATTACTAGTCTATAATAACAGCATAGATGACTAATATGGAGTAATAATAAGTATATAATTAGTCAATAATAATAATCATATCAACTCACAACAACTTTATTAATATACACACCATACATAGATACGCATAGGGGTGATGATTGATTAAGAGTTGTGTGAAATATATAATAAGTCATATGTTGTGAACAAAATTATCTAATGTGCTTCATTTACTAATATGTTAATGTCTTCTCATTATGTTAATGTAACTCAACATCAATTTTATTTATATATATATAAATCTTATATTACATATATAATATTTGATAGTTTTAATTAATATATAATATAAATTAAGCTTGAACAAACTTTAATACATTAATAATATAAGATATAAAAAAAATAATCATGCTCACCTATGAAATCTTCTTATAGGAGTGGCATTGTAGGTATGTTTGATTGTCATTCTTGATGATAATTAAGTACCGTATATACTTATTGTGCACCCCAACCAATTGAATAGGGCAATGGCCATGAGAAGAATTAGATGATAACTGAAATTAAAACATACGCCTTGTATAAACCGGTATATTCCTAAATTCGTGTAAGGATGAATAAAAAAATCTCTCATATTATTTAATTTTTTTAATTTTAATCAATAAAAACCTTTCCCCATTTATTTATTTTATTTTGCAAATTTCTGCACACAAATTTAATTCTTAACATTTTTAAATCATTTATTAAGTCTGTTGATCAGTAATCTGACTAATGATTCTATTAATATATATATATAATATATATAATATATAATATATATATATAGGTATCCTATATTGCACATATATATATATCTATATACTATATTAATAATAAAGATATAATATATTAATAACTATAATATAATATATACTCTATACAATAAACTTTATCATACTTAATATCTAAAAAAAATAAAAAAAAAAATAAATATAGTATTATTATATATATTATATATTATTTATTATATTTATATAATAGAATACCGTATATATTACTATATAATTAGTTATATAGATAGACAATTATATAATATATAATACATTAAATATCTATATAAAAAAATTATATACTTTTATATCCTTAATATATATAGGTTATCATATATATTAATATTATATTATATATATATTAATATATAATTTTAACATAAACATAAAAAATACAATATATATATATACATAGTTATATATATATATATATATATTCTGGATAAATATTTCTAATGTAATAAATTTAAATATATAGAATCCCCTTTTCAAAGTTTCAAACTACATTTGGATCTTAATATTTACATTTTGTTTCCAGTTTTCAAAAAAAAAGTTAATTTCTGAAAAATTACAAGTTTCATAATTATCTTAATGAGTATAAATTTATAAAATCTTTATATTACATGGACTCTGCCTTTATATAAGGGTTTGATTCATGTTTAATATTAACTCAAAAATAGAATCCGAAACATATGTAAAGTATATGATTTAATATCAAACCAAATTCAGACAAAAACTTTAATTATTGGGTATAATACATATGGTACTGAATATATTCCAAGATGTCTTAAGATCAATTTTATATGCTTTGAAGTGAGCAGTAATGGCATCAACAGCTTCAAGATCAGAATCAGATGAAGATAGATGGTTTTTTGGTAAAATTAGCGGTCAGGAAGCAGCAGACTATTTAAATGAAGGTAAGTATCGGGTAATTTTTTGATTTCATAGTAAATATTTTATTCATTTATAAAATTTATAACACCCTTAAATAATTAAGTAAATTCTTTGTTTTGATCTTTTAATAATAAAAAACAAAGATTTCTTAATTGTCATATCAGAATCGAAGAATGTCTATTTTTGATGAATAAGTAGTAGGGGTCTATTTTAATTCTTACTGTTTTAAAAGAAAAAAAAGATATTTAAAAAATAAGGGAACTTTATATTTGAGATTTTTTTTTTCTTTTAATTTGAAGATTTATTTCTCTATTCAGATGACAGGTCAAAAATGCTATAAAGCAATTTGTTTTTTATTTTTTACTGTCCTGAAAGAAATACAAAATAAATTAAAAATTATTATCTTTTCAGCTGGGGGTGAAGATGGAACTTTTTTAGTAAGAGAAAGCAACTCCTCCCCAGGACACTATGCCTTATCTTTTATATCACATGGCCAGCCAAATGATATTCTAATTCGCAGTTACTGGGAAGATGCCTTCTATTCTTTAAGTAAGTAATGTAGAATTTTAATGTTCTCAATTTGTGCCAATACTTTTAAAATGATACTGTACATCAAATATGGTATATTAAGTTGTTGGGGGGGAAGACTGTTAGCCAGCACTTATGATTTTTAAGCAGGCTTTTGTTTCTCGTTAGGGGATAGTCGTTCGAATTACGGTTTCTTTCAATCTATTTCTCAATTTAACCACTTCAGGTTGTCATCCATGAAGACCACCCTTCTTTTGAAACCCTCTTTTTTTGTCATCCATGACGGTGCCACCTTCTTTTGACACCCACTTTGTTCGTAATCCATGACAATACAACCCATCTTTTGATACACTCTCTCACTCAGGTAATAGATAATATATATAATTATCATACACCTTCCTCGTGACTGACTCATAATTTTATTATAATATATCACATAAACTACTCGTCCATATTTTAAGGTATTGACATTATACTACCCTTATACTAGAATAACTAATGTAATATAATTAAGAAAGGTCTTAGCACTTATTTATATAGTAAACTAACTTTCAATTTAAAAATTAACATAAATTCACTTTATTTTCTAATTTTTCTTATGTTTTCCCTGATTTTTTCTTATTTCATCATTCTAAAATTACATTATTACTTAGAATTGTTAAGATCTTTTATATTATACCTGGTTAATACCAAATATTAGACTTTTTGAAATAATAGATCAATAGATCAATATTATGATTTAAGATATAAGAAATTTTAGTCATTACAGCTTCTAGGTAATAGAGATGAGTAGGGGGTGCCTGTGTAATTTTGATTTTATATTTACTGATTTACTAATTTTATTATATCATATGATTATTTAGATATCCATCTATCCTAGCTTCGAGACCTAATATAACTTTTTTTATCAATTTTACTATTTTAATTAAATTAACATCTTCCATATATTTTCATCCAGATGTAATTTAATATTATATTTCGTGCTTTAACTTTTATTTAATGTATATTTAGTATTATATTCTTGTAATTAGATTACTAAGCTACTCACCCACCAATATATACTCGAGCTGTGAATCCA
>JABUQX010002043.1:12500-15000 GCA_015478945.1 Trachelipus rathkii | reverse complement strand
ACGGACCGATGGGGCTTGTAAGAAAATTTATCGACTTTTTTTGATAAGTTGACCAGAATGAGTTGAGTAACACAGTCTCAAGGTCGTGGCAATAATTTGAGTCACACTCGAAGTCCGACAATATTAATAGACGGAGACTAGCCCATATGGTAGACAGGAAAATGGGTTGACAGGAAAAAGAGCCGACACAACATCAAAAAAATTTCCTGTACAGCCCGCCGCAGGCGTTAGGATAGGTTAGGTTAGTTTAGGTTAGGTTAATCTAGGTTAGGTTAGGTTAGGTTATTTTAAGTTAGGTTAAGTTAGATTAAGTTTTGTTGCATTCGTTGAGAAACTCTAAATAACCAGATTTTTTTCTTTTTAACATTTGGGTATGGGTCCTAATAGACTTCAAAGTGTGGATATTTACGCTCGAGATCAACAATTGAAGCAATCGTCCAATCAAATCCTCATTCAGCGTTGTTTGGGATTATTACTTCAATTTTCTCAGAGAGGAAGAGCGATATCTGAGATAAGAAACCATCTAAGCAGCAAACACAAGAAAGAGGTAGAGCAGAAAAGGAATAAAGGAGGAAGGATCTGTAACAACAAGAACCATTTCGTAGTTTGCAATTTGGCCTTCCTGGTCAGGTAAGACATATTTTATTGTAGGTTTATAGTTATATAATAAATTGGGTCAACTGGGTTGTTGGATCAATTTTTTACTCGTGGTCTAAGAACAGTTATCTACATTTTCTTTTCGCTTAATACTAGATATTATAGGTGCGTTATCTATGCAAGATAAAATGTTTAAATTTAAATGAAATTGTATAATTACCGGTGGCATAAGAAATATCAATATTAAATATTATCGTAGATATGGTAGATATATTGAGATAAAATCGCACTTGACGGATTGTAGATTTCTGAGATAATTTAAGTTAAGGTATTTTCAGTGATTTTATTAAACTGTGCAATATTAAAAGGTTCTATCTACAGAATATAAAAAATCAATAAAATATATATTTTTAAAAATATTGCAGACTTATTTTTCATTACCTATTTAATTTATAAAATGTAATACCACTTAAAGTTTTATTTAAATCAGCTGCTATATTTTGTAATAAATCTTTTAAAAAAATATTGTTTTCTAAAGTGATTTTTAAAATAATTTAAAAACAGTATTATATGTTTGTCCAAAACAGAAATTTTTTCAATTGCATCACTTAATTTAATTGCTTGTCCGCCAGGAAATGTTGCCATTGAACGTTTCTTTAGTGGTCACCAATTTTGTTTGTAGCATATCTGGATGTAGTGACAAAGAAGGTGAGAGAGGATATAAGAGATTTGGACTGTGATATTTTTCTAGCATATATATATATATATATATATATATATATATATATATATATATATATATATATATATATATATATATATATATATATATATATATATATATATATATATATATATATATATATATATATATATAATACATATATAATATTATATAATATATAATAATATATGATATATATATATATATAATATATATATATATATATATATATATATATATGTTAATATATAAATTATTATTATATAATATATATATATATATATATATATATATATATATATATATAATATATATTATATATTATATATATATATATATATAATATATATATATATATATATATATAATATATGTATATATATTAATATATAATATTATATATATATATATATATATATATATATATATAATATATATATATTATATATATATATAATATCTATTATATAATATTATATATATGTATATATATAAATATTTATATATACAAAAATGGGTTATTTTTTAATTTTTTTAATTACATGGTTGCACCCCCTCCTAATTCTTCTTGTTCCTCTTGGCAAAATATGAATGTGTACCAAATTTTAGATCATTTGATGATGTTTTGACCCCCGCCCAACCCAATTAACTGATTTACTGAATAAATCTTCATTTTTCCACACTAAAATCATGAAAAAAATATTTGTAATGCAATACAGTTTATTAAAAAGAGAAGATAAAGTACATAGTAACTGAAAAGTACATAATAATAATAATAATAATAATAATAATAATAATAATAATAATAATAATAATAATAATAATAATAATAATAATAATAATAATAATAATAATAATAATAATAATAATAATAATAATAATATAGTTTGTAAAACTTTAAATTTAATACAAAATTACATCTAAGTTAATTTATTTAATGTCTCCTTTTGAAAGTTTGGAAATTCTTTGCGGTGATATTCAACGACTTGCAATAAAAACTGTTTTTGTGTTTCATCATTGGTAACACTGGTTGAGAAGTCTTGAATCAGTTTTACAGCCCGTTCTGACAGATCATTCACGACCTTCTTATGCCGCACAAATGTCTCAACTTCTTTGTAATTGGGATCTTTTTGCCACTCAATAAAAGGTTTACGCAGCCAGTCGGCTCTAACTTTTAGA
>JABUQX010002042.1:5000-13744 GCA_015478945.1 Trachelipus rathkii | reverse complement strand
GATGGGACGATTCCAAATTTCCAGCCGATGCCGATTCCGATACCAGTCAAAAGTGCCGATGACATTTCAAATTCTTTATAATATATAAATATATATATATAATATAATTATATATATCCTATCAGTGATAATAGATATAGTATATATATATAATATTATATATATTATACTATATAACTATATATATATATATTATAATCACTTTATGTTATTTGTTTAAAATACTGTGGGAAAAAGGAAACCAACTGAATTTGGTTAAGTTAAAAAGTTTAAAAATTGACACGATGAAAATTAGATCGTCAATAGATCTCAGAAAGGATGGGACGGTTCGTACTCAGAACACAGGAATAACAACAGGTACAAGGAGGAAGAAATAGGCCCGTAGAATTACGGGACCTGGCTTTGGGACAAACCTAGTTTGGGACACAGCTTGAGCTGAATGATAAACCTAGCTGGGAACAACCTAGTTTGGGACCAACTTGATCTTGGAATGGCAAACTCTGAACCTAGTCACCATATAAACTGATAATCAAGTTTGGTACGTTGAGAATTGTAATATATTACTAAAAATAAGATAGATAGAGGATATTTAACCCAGGAATTCAGCAGTCAAAAGGTTCAACGAGTGAACAGGAATCCATAAAACAAGTATTTCCTCACTTGTGTATAGTCGAAATGATGCTTGAGTTCGACTTAAATAAGGATCAAGTAACAAATTGTCTCAGGTACTAAATAAGGTTTCACAGGCAGCTTACTACGGATAACCTGTAAGTACTTAGTTGTATTCTTATATATCAAAGTTTGACATTATTGCTGGAATTGCAGTTAAAGTTTAATTATGGTTCAGAAGTTGAACAGTTTGTAAAAATAAGTGATACTTGGCAAGAATTTGACTCTCGAGTTTTGTGATTTTCACAGTAAAAGGTTAAACAGTGTTAAAAGTTAACAGTTTAAATAACTATTTATTTAATGATCAACAATTTCGGTGCATCAGGTTTTAATGCTTGTTCTTTTCTCCCATTAGACTATTATCTTCCAAGGGATTGAAAAAGTAGTTACCAGTGGCATCTCGAGGCTGAACAATCACGTGACAAGGATAAGAAATAACGATTGTGACAAAGTTTTATAATTTATTGTTTAATAAGTATTTAGTTAGGTAGCTAGGGCTGTATTTATCAAATAGCTGTCAGGTTGTATAAATTAGTTTAGGAATTTATAAATAAGTGTTAAACACAGATATTTAAAAGGAGTTGAAACTTTATTTATTGTAAATTACATTTAGAAAATCTGTTATTTTGTTTTTCTTAACTCTTCCGATTAATTTGAATGGATTTGCTTGAATTTCATGTAACAGCAGTCATAAGTTGGAGTTCACAGTTTTTAAGATAAAAACATTGCTTACCAACCCAAATCAGAAAAACAGGAATATATATATATATAATAGTATATATATATATATATATATACTTATATATAGTATATATATATATATAGTATATATATATTATATATATATATATATACAGATATATATATATATAATATATATATATATGAATAAAAAAATTCTCTCTCTCCCCACAGAAATCTCTCAATTCCGTTTCAATTCTCTCTCCTAACAGGAAACGTTTACCCATTTCGTTTCAATATATATAATATATATATATATATAGATATATATATATATATATATACATATATATGTTATATATACTATATATATATTATAATATATATATATATAATATAATATATATAGCCCAATTTTGTAAATTAACTAATTTTAGATTTTAAAACCTTATAAATTAATGTTATGTAGAATTCTCTTATATTTTTATCTTTGGCAAAGAAATAATTAGTTAATACCTTGTTATATTAACCACTGAAAATAATAACAATATTTAAAAAATCTTACAATAAATGAACAATATTGTCATTTTTGTTTTAAAAAATTCCTTCTTTAATTTACTAAAAGTAAGATCTTTGTGCTAAAATTTATCATTATTATTTTGTGTAGCATTTTCAGCTTCATAAAAAAAAACATTCACATTTCTGCCCCGTTTATGAGGCATCCGATTTTTTTCGGAGAATAATTGATCCTGCAATTCTGAAGAGTTGCTTTGCACTTCAACGGAAAAGGGCTAGTGCGAGCCTTAAATATATTCTAGCGAACGGACACAAAAATGACTGAAAGGTACCTTTATTCGATTACCACCATTGTAAGGGACTTTTGAATTTTTAATAAGTTTCATATTTTATATTGGCTGTTTTCTACTTTTATAACATCTTTCAATTTGTTCAATATGCGTTGTCTTTCTCCTAGAAGGAGTTATCCTTGCAGGTTTTTTAAAGTACTTTTTTCTTTAAATTCTTAAAAACCAGCTTTTCAAAACTTGAAGTGTAATTAGTTTTCTGACTCAGTATCACCACTTTTTTTTGGTTTACACTTACTTATATTCATGCTCAGAATCGTGAAAATATATTCTTCCATTCATTGCTAAAGAATATCTTCCACTTTTTGTATTTCATCCTCAAGGATGTAGTTTTAAAGCGTGGATCAAGACTAGGTAGCAAGCCCAAGATTCTTATCAGTAAAGTAAAGTGCTGAATCTATTTTATTACTAATTTTTCCAATGCTGAATACTCGTAGACCCAAGTCCCTCACAATGAGTCTTTTTCTGACTCTTTTACAAAAAAACTGGCGAAGATCACTTCATACTGGGATTAATTGTCGAATTGGCCACTGTGATGGCAGTGTGGTGTCAATAAAATTTGTACCGATATCAATCATAATTTTAAAGTATTTTAACAATTTTTCAAGAACTTCCGTTTATTTGGTTGCAAGTATCTAAATGCGTTGTGAGTAATTTCGCAAGAATCACTTTGACAATATGAACAATCGAGAGCCGGTCTATTGGGTTCAAAAAATTTTGTTGAAAGCATTATGATCTGGCTAGTTACAATCTGGTTGTACATCCTGAACTAAAATCATGTGCTGTGGTAAATTAAATCTAGTTTGATTATTTATGAACTTGGCAATAGATTGAGGGCCAGAGTGATTAAATGACCTGACGATTTGTTTCGTCATTATGGAATAATGTGTTTTTTCACGTCTCTTGTTCAAATATGGCATCATTGTGAGAACTAGTGTCAAAGAGTGTAAAAGGCAAGGTAATTCCTGGAATCCATCTGTTGTAACTCCTAACACCCATAATTAGCCGTGCGTTAATCCATTATTATAACATGAAGTTATTAGCAGAATATGAATTCTGTCCATAAACATTGTTCGAAGGACATTCACTGATATTAGATTCTCTGTTGTGAGATACGTGAAAAGGATGAACTCCAAAGGATATAGCATTTCAATCAATGCCCTGCCAATTATTTACAAAGCTACAAGGGCAAATTATTCCTACTGCTCTCCACTCCTACGAGTTTCACTCCGCCGGGCTTCGTTAATGTAATCCTACCGATCCATAAACATCACTTACAGCTCGCTGCTGATGACTAGACGAAATTAAAAACACAATCAACGCAGTACTGCTACGAATATTGTCTTGTGAAATATTCATTAAAGATCGAATTAAAAAATTATTTTCAGATTGTGGCATACCAAACAATCGGTCAACAGATTCGCGGTGCTCACAATATTTCCGATTCCGATTCCATTCCTGAAAAACATAGGACGATTCCTCCCGATTCTGATTTAATGTCCCATCTACTAAGTTAAAAGTACAATTACGAGGTCGCACCTTACGCGATGCAAATGACTTCGTAACACGATTTTGTTGAATTTACGATTCAAGCCAGAATCAAGAGCAAGGTCCTCAATTGCAGCTGGCAACTCGCACAAGAACTCCTAGGGGAAGCATGAGAATCATGGGGGAAAAGCAGGAATCGCTGTAAAGATAGATGCTCTAGGAAACTACTACGGAGACAGTGGAAACTTCGATACAGTAAAAAAATGTTTGCAATTAAATTCCCCGAACGTATGGGTAGCACCTCATATTTTATTTCTATATTTTATTTTGAATTTTATTTTTTTACACTTAATTTCATTTAAATTTAATTTAACTTATTTTTATTTATATTTAATTTTATTTACTATATATATTTTACCGATACTTATATATATATATATTATATATATATATATATATAACAAAACTTCACCCTCCAGAAGACTTCCGCCAACGCCTCCTACAAGTATCAGAGCAGGAATCTGAAATTGAAATGGAAAATTTCCTAACCGAAATAATACGTCAAAGTTTGGGGAATTTGAACAGCACGGGCGAATTGGATGTACAGTATTATGCAATTCTATATCTAGATGTGGCGAGTAGTATGCTTTGTGAATCAGTGTAGTAACAGCCACGGATTTTGTAAAGGTTGGTTCAAATGATCTGACGTTTTATTTTTAACCGATATAACGGAATTTAACAAGCAAATAATTTGCATTAAATTTAGTTTCAAACCTAAAGGAACTGCTGCAGAAACCCATAGTATGGTACAGGAAGCCTTTGGAGATAATGCAATGATCATAAGCAAAACCTATTTATGGTACAAAGGCTTCAAGGACGAACTAACAGCTGTCAATCAACGATGATCCTTCCGGACGACCGTCAACAAAGACCACGCCGGAAATCATAACAAGAGTTGGCGAGGCGACCCTTAGATCGTAGGCGAACTATCCACGATGACTGAGGTTGTAGGACAGTTATACGAGACTGTTCAACGAATTTTGTTGGTTTTTAACATGAGGCGCATTTCAACGAAATCTGTACCAAGAGTGCTGAGCAATGAACAGAAGTTAGATCGCGTTTTTCTATGTACGGAACTCAGACAAGAAGTCACAGATAACCCCAACTCCATATCCAATATCGTAACTGGTGATAAATCATGTCTTTAATTAAGGCTATGATTCTGGAGACTAATCAGCAGTCGTCGAGGTTGAAGTCGCAAAATTTACAGCTGCCGATAAAGGCTCAAATTCACAGCAATGTCAAGTTCATGTAGATTTTTTTATCGACATTCAATTGATTGTTCACAAATTTAAATTTACAGATGAAAAATTTTTTTTCGAGAAACCCCGCACAAATGAGATCAAATGTTGTGGGGGTTTGCAGTTAATTTAAATTAGACAAGCAGACGAGTCTCGATAAAACTTTGTAATCGTTGGTCTAAGGTTTTAATTAATAATAATTAATTCGAATGATAACAGTAAAAAAGAATTCAAGAGATTCAATAATCGGCAGTTGCTTATTGTGAGGGGAGAAAATTTTATAACTTCTCCAAGCACAAGCACAAATCACTTTACATGTTCACGGAATGACAAACCAATTCATAATGGCGTCTAGTTGTTGCCGTTTCCAAATAATTGTTGTTTCACTTTCAACACATCGTACGTCTGGCAAAGAAAGTTTCCAATATTTCTTTCAAAATTTCTATAACAAAAATATATGTTTTAAAACTCCATTTTATACATAAAAGATAATTTCCATTTCTGCGCTTGGCAACCCAACTTTTCAAAAAAAAAAAAATTATAGTTTGTTTTTGTAGTTATTAAAAATTTAAATTAATAATTATACTGAATTTTAATACATTTACAAAGTTTATAAATTTGAAATATACCAAGAATCGGTGCATCTGTTGCATTTCAATGCCGTAAAGGAAAACGTGATGCAATTGCAAGGGTCGAAAAATTTTTAGCTGCTTAGTGAATGCGCAAATGACATCCATTTAAAAATAATGGAAGCAAAGGCAAGAAAGGTTGCAAAAGACGTGGGATTAAATCCAACAAGATTAAATACCAAACATCAGAAATAAACTCAAAATTTAAAAAAAATAAATCGCCAAAAACAAGGTATTGTCTTGCATTTGTTTAAGTACATATATTGGTAACATTAACAGTAGTAGTAGTAAAGATAATTTTTAAGTTATTCAACATAAAACCATTTTAAAATATTCTAATTTTCCAATTCATTATAGAGAACATTGTTTCATGAGGAACATGAAGGAAATAATGATAAATTTTTAAACCCACTTTTCAAATTAACATTAATGGTTATAGATTTCAGTAATCGTTTTCAATAAGGCTAGGCAGTTGTTTACATTACATTGTTTAGATTTTTATAAAAATCGCAGCATAGACTAAAAAATAGTAATGAAGAAAAATAATGCTGAAGTGTTTAGGAAAAAAAGGTTACAGCGTCTCAATGTTAAAAAAAATCCCATAGACTTTTGTTATAAAAAATCTGACCGGAATTTCTTTTTATCGTAATTTATAAATTAAGCCCAAGGGAAGACTGTAAAAGAAATAGCATAGACATGGTTTCCAGAACTCCATCTAGGTTTACGGCATCGTTGATCCATTTAGGTTATGTCTCATTTTAGGACCCTACTAGTTAAGGTTATATGTTTTGTTAAGTATACACAGTAAATCTGTGTATACGTAACAAATCTTATAACCTGAACTAGGATGGTTCTAAAACGGCCTCGAGGCCCGTTCATTTTTTTTTTAATAAGAGATGTCTATGGGAAAATTACAAAGTTTGAGAGGCTAACATTTTCCTAAAGACTTACATCATTGTTTTTTTTATTATTATTATTCTTTGGTTTAGATTCTATGCTGCGATTTTTATAAAAATCTTAGTAAACAATTACTAGATTTTTTAAATTCTTTATTTTACTATTCAATTCTTGTTTTGGATTGCAAAATTTTATTAAATTATCCTTAAATTATCCTTTGTGCGTGCGTACATGTGTGTACGCTTAACGTCCTTCGGAAACACGTGGCAATACCTTTACCTTGCCCAATTCCTCGTTGATTCAGTACAGTGTATGGCATCGATTAGCGAAATGGATGCGACTACACTCTTCCCGAGTTAACAGCATGAGTGTGTTACGGTTCGACGAACGGAAATGGACGAAGAGCGCACCTCATGTACCGGGAAAGGTTTCCACACAGAAAAAATTCCCAACCGCCCACCACAGACAAATGTTTTTCAGTCGCCTTCAATCAGCGCCTCGAAATAATGGGTGACCGCGCTTCGTCCCCCGGTGGCATTGGTGGAACGAACCGCGTAATACGAGATCTCCCTTGCCGTTTGAAGAAAGAGGTGGATTGAGAGGAGTCGCCAACGGACCGCGTCGACTAGCACAACGCGGCGGCCATTGCCCATTGGCCATGGGTGTCAAATCAGTCGTCAGTGGTTCGGGTCTTTGCAAGAGCCAAAGCCACCATGGCATGCGCCACCTACAGAAAGTACACAGGACTTGGGCTAAAACGACTTCGCAGCCGCGTGTGCGGATTTGCCCGGTGGTTTTCTGCATCGGAAACGATAATCTGGCCTTTCCTGCACATGTCCTTGTTTACCGCTGAGGCGTGCTTCACACGTGATGGCTACTTCAACAGCAGAACAGCCACATATGGGAACGAGGTACAATCCTGCACGGCATTGTTTCATCTTAGTTTACTTAGGCGAAATTATATTATATATATATATATATATATATATATATATATATATATATATATATATATATATATATATATATACAATGTATATGTTTAATAATGGTTATATATATATATATATATATATATATATAATATATATAAATAAATATATATATATAAATAATAGTATATATATAAATATAATATATATAATATAAATAAATATATATATAAATAAATATATATATAAATAAATATATATATAAATAAATATATATATAAATAAATATATATATAAATAAATATATATATAAATAAATATATATATAAATAAATATATATATATATATATAATATATATATATATATATATATATATATATATATATATAAAATATATATATATATAAATATATATATATATATATATATATATATATATAAATATTATATATATAAATATATAATATATATATATATATATCATATTATATATATATATAATATATATTATTATATATTATTATATATATATAATATATATATTAAAAGGGGTGGTGAAAGCAACAATTAATTGATTTTACTCTCGCACAGCATGAAAAGCTGAAGACATTAGTATACAAATCTGGGTATAGACGCCAGATCTGTTTTAATAATTATGGAGATTAGCAAATTTGAAGTATAATAGGATAATGGAAAAATTAATGGGTGAGTATATATATAATATTAATATATAATATATTAGTATATATATATATATATATTATATATATATATATATATATAATAAAATATATAATATATATATATATATACTTAGTTTTATTCTGTAGCTCCCGGTCCCTTCCAACGAGAAGCGGGAGACACCGAGGTATTTCGCCACCAGGGTATGCAGGGCACAGATCTATTAAAGCAAGTGTACTGAACTTGTTCCTAATGTTAGTTAAATCAGAGTATATTGCCGAGATAAAAAAGTTTATTTCAAGGTTCGGAAAGTTCAAATTGCTAACTATTTTCCACATGTTTTTGTAAAATATTCTGCATATTTAGGTCAATATTCAATTTCAGAAAAATGGAAAATAATTTAATATTGATTATATGTTGCAAAACATATCCGATATTAGGATGACTACTTTCCGTCGTTATATAACAGAACCCTGGTGCTCCGAATAGCAATAATTTTAAAACATTCGGATATTAGGGCATCAAGAAAACTACAAATTCGCCTGAAAATGTCAATAATTTTACTGATAACGATGTAAAAAATTTTAGTAATAAATGAATT
>JABUQX010002041.1:7500-30000 GCA_015478945.1 Trachelipus rathkii | reverse complement strand
TTACCGACCCTGCCAATGATACATGCACAACCCTACGCTCACACCACAGCCCAGTCACACACAACTATGGACATTATGCACCACGCACACCCGCTCGGCTATTTATTTACACAACCCACACATACGCTAGGCTTTTTATACACACATACTTAACTACATAGAGGAATTACCGCTCACACCATTCTCTAACCTACAACAACGAAATAAACAACACATACCTAGACAAGTAACACCCACCTATTGTACAATATACCAGCCGTTTGTTCAGCTCACACCAACCTACAACCACACCAACACACACACACCAATATATATATATATATATATATATATATATAAAATATAATAATATTATATATATATAAATTATAAATATATATATATATATATAATATTATATATAATATTATACCTTTACTTAAAATAAAAAGCAGCTCATGATATCAGGGAACGTAATCCAGAGGAGGTCTTGGTAAAGATACATCAGCGAACTATCACAATTGATGGGTCGAGTACTGAGGCAGGTAGTTACACTCATAAACCAGGAAAAAGACTGACCATAACATAAAAATCAGAAAGAAAAATCTATTTTAAACAGTTATACCAATTATAAATAATGAAAAAGAATGAGGAAGTAATGAAAGAAAAAAAACCAGAGTGTCTGACATATAATCATTTTATTTTATCAAGATGTTAACAAATTTTATTTAAAAAACATTAAACTTACATACCGTACAAGCCAGTAAATAGGTAAGATCAATAGAGGTTTTCACCTAATAACACCTAAGATTAGCGTGCTTATCTGTTTTACTGCTTTACTGCCTCTCTTAACTTGCATGTTTTTACTGCTTCTAACTCATGATGTTTTTACTGTCTTTTACTACCATATTTATGATTAAACTTACATACCTTGTTAAGCAGTACTAATCAGTAACTTCAATAAGGTGTTAATAGCAACAAGGGGTAGTATGCTTTTTTTACTTGCTTTGACTGGCTTTAACATCATGTTTTACTGCTTTAACTCATCATGTTTTACTGCTTATAACTGATATTTTATTAACATTACTACATACCTTAAAGCAGTCAATCAGTAAATCATTAGAGGTGTTACATAGCACCAAGAGGATTATATTTTTTTTTTTTTAACTGTTTTACTGGCTTTAACTCATGTTTTACTTCTTTTAACTCATATGTTTACTGCTTTAACTCATATATTTATTAAGATTACATACCTTAAGCAGTAAATCAGAAAATCAATAGAGGTGTGACCTTACACCAAGGGGGGATTTAGTAGCTTTTGTGTTACTGCTTACTGCTTTAACTCATGTGTTTTACTTGCTTTATACTTCATATTGGTCTTTCACGGCCTTAACTATTTTGTTTTACTGCTTGTTAACTCATGTTTGACTGCTTTATAACTCGATGTTTTACTGCTTTAACTCGTCATGTCTTACTATGCGTTTTAACGTCATGATTTGTTTTCACTGCTTTAACTCATATATTTAACATTATGTTTTTTATTTGTTTTATACTTTCTATTTATTTATTATTATTTTTTATTTCATTTTTATATATTTTATTTATTTTATTTTTATTATTTATACACTTAGTGTTAGGTTTACGTCATGCCTTTGTTGATTATTACTTTCAGAACACACACACATCACTCATCGACACTTTATGACGCACATTCACTTCATGACACTTGACATTGTACACGCCATAGGACACTTACTTTTACACTTATACACACGCGTTGTCCGACAACACATCACACACACACACAGCACACACACCACACACCCACACACAACACACCACTTACACTTAACACACAATGCACATATGAACACGTTTATACACCACATTTCACTTATCGACATCTTACATTTACCCATGTATACACTTACATTTACAACTCTACCCACACACACATACACAGCACACTCACACACAGATTTACTTACCCACGCAGATTTACTTACACTCACACAGATTTACTTTTACACTCCAACACAAGATTTTACTTCACACATAGATACTTAGCACACACAGATTTACTTACACACACAATTTACTTACACTCACACCCACAGATTTACTTACCACATCACACCACCACACACACCCAACACACGACGCACACTCACTGTACACATATAACGTATAAATTTATTAAAACATTTTAGTTAATTAAACACCTACATTTTTATATTACTCATTCAAATATAACAAAAATTATTTTAAAGTTTGCTTGAAACGTTCTATAATATAATCAATCTATGTACTTCTTAAACAACAGGATACAGATATTGATTAATACTTTGTTTATAAATTTAAACTATAAGTAATTAGTTATACAAGAAAACAACATCAACGATAATTTTATTAAAAATACATTATCATTTTACGTACCTTAAAGCAATTAAATCGAGTAATCAGTATAAGCCCACCTGTACCCCTCTACACAAGGCTATTGCCATCGTTGTTCCATGACTTATGCTTTAATTCATACTTAGGCCAGTATAATTCATTCTCTGCTAACATAACATGAATTACTAAAATCTTTCAATTCTTATTTAAAAAATAACAATTATTCACTTATATTATCGATCGATGTTAACTAAAAATATTCAAAGTTTTTAAATAATTCGGATTTTCTGTTATTATTATTATATTATTAGCTCATGTTCATTGACAATCTCAGTCACGAGAAAAACAACAAACCCGCACTCCTTACAGAATACATGACCTCTCTTGTAAAATTGTTAAAAAACTACTTTAGCCATAATTTAGATAATCGCTTTTTGTATGGCCGGGCGATTTTAGGCTCTTAATTCCAGGTTTCAAAAATATATTTCAAACTGACCTTTTTCTGCAAAATGTGGTGCAATAACTACGTTTTAGGCCAATTTAGGCTAAATTAGGATAAGCCTTTTTGTATGCCCATGCCTGATTTAAGCTAATACCAGAAGGCAACAAAGGTAATTCCTAAGTATAGACAAATAATCATTTTATATTATTTATATTTTTTAAATATTCAAACTTAACATGCTGGATCGTAAGGATCCTTTAAGCAGTAAGAAAGAATGTTTCCTTACTTGTGTGATTGGTCCGAGTAATCCTTATCTATATAACCTCGTATGTGATTGGTCGAGAATTATTTATCGTCTTTTGAAAATTAACTTTGTTCTTGTAAACTTGTATTTGAGCAGGTTTGGTTTTATTATCTTTTTAGACCCCAACTCATTTTAAAATCAGTCAGTCATTTTAGCTGTAAAGCGGTGCACAAGTTATGCTGATCTGAAGGATGCGGTTTTGTGTTTCTACGATGATGTCAATCGAACAAGATAATAATAGATAAAATAATAAAGAAAATCCAAATTATTTAAAAAACCTTTGAAATATTTTTAGTTACATCGAGCGAATAAATTAAAATGTAAGTGGAACTAATTTTATTTTACAATAAGAAACTTAGAAAGATGTAATAAAAAACATGTTATGTTAGCAGAGAAGACTTATTTTGTTAATTTTCGTATATTAATTACATGGCTAAAAGAATTGATGTAAAGGCCAAGCTAAGTCAATGACACAAAACGTGGCATAGCTTGTTGTAGAGGTGCTAGAGGCTGACCTTACTGATTTACTGACTTTATATTGCTTTAAGGTACGTAAAAATATGTTTGTAATAAAATTTCATAAAATTTTTTAGTAAAAGTTTATTTTAAAACTTCGAATAGTTATAACAATTTACTAAATCAAAAGAATATTAACAGCTCTCATAATAAATCTTTGTTCAAACGATACATGAGTTACTACTCCCTTATAGAAGTTTTAAGAACTTTGTAATAAATTTTAGTTATATTTGAATGTACGTGTTTAATAATATTTTTGTAAAACATAAAATGTTTTTAATAAAATTATACGTTATATGTGTAAGTGAGTTTGCGTGTGTGTGTGGGTGTGTGTGTGGTTGTGTGTGTGCTTAAGTAAATCTGTTGGAGGTAGAGTAAATCTTTTGTACAGTTAAAAATCTGTGTGTTGTAAGTAAATCTGTGTGTAAGTTAATCTGTGTGTGAGTGTAAGTAAATCTGTTTGAGTGTAAGTAAATCTGCGTGTGAAGTAAATCTGTGTTTGAGTGGTGTAGAGTGAGTTGTTGTACAGTTAAAGTGATAAAGTGTCTATGGGTAATGTAAGTGTCATAGTGTTATGGGTAAATTCAAGTGTCATAGTGAATGTGTGTATCAGTGTAAGTGTATCCCAGTGCTCCGATTGTGTGTGTGTGTGTTGTGCGGATGTGTGTGTGGTCTGTGTGGACAGCTGGTGTATTAAGTGTAAATGATAAGTGCTCATGAGTAGTTAAAATGTACAGTTCATAGTGAATGTGCGGTTTATAATGTCATAGTTAAGGTTGTTCAAAATATAATAAACAATAGGCGCATGAAGTAAATAACACTAAGTTATTAATAAAAAAATAAAAATAATTTAAAAAATAAATTAATAAAATAAATTAAAAATAATCAATAAAAATAAATAAAATATTAAAACAAAAGATAAAAAACATAATGTTAATAATAATATGAGTTAAAGCAGTAAAACATATGATTAAAGCAGTTTAAACATCGAGTTACATAGCTAAACATGATGTAAAGCAGTAAAACGATGAGTTTTAAAGAAGTAAAACATATGAGTTAAATGCCGTAAAACATATGAGTTAAAGCAGTAAAACTCAATGAGTTTAAAGCAGTAAAGCAGTTAAAACAAAAGAGACTGAATCCCTGCCTTGGTGTTTAAAGTAACGACCTCTATTTATTTACTGAATTTCACGCTGCTTAAGTCATGTAATGTTAATAAATAATATGAGTTAAAGCAGTAAAACGATATGTAAAGCAGTAAATCACCAATTTTGTACAATAAAACAGTAAAAACAAAAGCATTACTATCCCCTTTGGTCTAGTGTATAACAGCCCATTTTAAGATATGTAGAGTACTGTAGTGTAATGTAATAAATATATGAAGTTAAAGCAGTAAAAACATATGAGTGATTTAAAGCAGTAAAACATGAGTTCAAGCAGTAAAAAAGCAGTACAACAAAAGCATACTAACCCTTTGTTGATTTACTGTAACACCTCTATTGATTACTGATTTTACTGCTTTAAGGTATGTAATTTAATAAATATGTGATGTTAAATCAGTGAAAACATATGATTAAAGCAGTAAAACATGAGTTAAAGCAGTTAAAGCAGTAAAACAAAAGCACGCTAATCCCTTTAGTGTTAGGTAACACTTATTGATTTATCTATTTACTGCCTTAAGTAGTAATGTTAAATGTTTTTTTTAATAAAATTTCGTATATGTAGTTAAAAAAAAAATGATTATATTATCAGACACTTGGAATTTTTTTCTTCCTTCTCATCACGTCAGTTCTTTTTCGAATTATTGTATGATTGGTAAACTCTTAAATAGATTTCTAATTTTAATGGTTAGTTGGTCAGCTCTTCCTGTTTTAGAATTGTAACTACATTGGCCTCGCAGTAGCTCGACTCATCAATTTGAACTTAGTCGCTGATGTAACTTAACCCCAAACGCTCCTTCTGGATACCGTTCCCTGATACAAACTCATTTTTATTTTAAAGTAAAAGGTGTAGATATATATATATATAATAATATATATATATATATATTAATATATATATAAATAGTATACTATATATATATCATATATATATATATATAGACTATATATATATATATATATATGTGTGTGTGTTGGTCTGAATTGTGTAGTGTAGGTGTGAGCTACGGCTGGTATATGTATCAAGGGTGGATGTATGTGTCGAGTATGCTGTGTTGTGTGTGTAAGGTGATAGTTCGAGCGTACATTCCACATGGGTAGGTGTCATGGTGTATAAAAGCCTAGCGATTGTGTGTGTGTGTTGTATAAATAGCCTACGGTCGTCGTTGTGCATAAGTGTCATAGTGTTGTAGACGTGGTTAGTGTTGAGCGAAGGGTTGTGAGTATGTATCCATGCAGGGTCGTAAGGTGGTGGGTTGTGATTATAGCGGTGTATGGTAGGCATGTGTGTGTATAAGTGCAGAATGTGAGCGTAAGTGTCTATGGGTGGGCTGTATGTTGTGTGTGTATACCATAGCTAGCGAGTGTGTGGTGTGTGTTATAAAAAGTAGCCGAACGGTGGTGTGTGTGTGGTGTAGATCTGTCATTTTTGTGAGTTTGTAAGTAATTCTTTATATGTAATTGAGTGCTTTGTCATGGCATGATACATTTACTCTCTCTCTCTCGTTGTATGATTATATAATATATAATATATACTAATATATAATATATGATATATATATACATATATATATATATGATAAGATATATATATAATATATACTATATTATAATATATATTTAATAATATATATATATATATATTATTACGATATATAAATATATATATATATATTTTTATATATATATAATAATTAAGTTAATATATATATAAAAATCAAAATCGAGAATGCGCTTTTTTTTTTTTTTTAATTATGGAAATCCTATTATAAATTTTGTGCTATGCATTAAAAAAATATTTATATAATAACCATTTGTTTATTTTATTTAAAGGCATTCAACGTGGCCCAGTAGTTAATCCTATAATCCACTTCCTTAAGAGGCTACGGGTCGAGTTCCAGTTCGGTCAGTGACTGTATAGTCTACAATTATTCAAATTCCACAATTCCTTTGTTCATTCTTGTGGTGGTGATTCGCATCAGAAGATAATGATGTTCATGCGCATGCATGATGCAGTATACAGTATGCGCAAACGGTTGCTGATAGTACAATGCTAATAGCTATAAAATGACATTGGCGACCATTCCTTAAAGATGGCCCAAGGGGTTCAGGATACCTGTGAAACCTTCCAGAAAGTACGAGGAGCAACTATACTATACATTATATTAATTTATACTATATATACTATATATATTACTTAATATATATATCTATATAATATATATATATATATATATATATATATAATATATATATATATATATATGAAAAGCAAATGGAAAATAGATTCCAATGACAAATTATGGGGCGATACGTGTAGGGCAGAGGGAAGATCTCTGGGAGACCAGACAGATAAAGCCAGTCCACGGGTGAGGGATGTAACTGGGTTATAGGAGATACGAGTGAATGGAACGCGGGATAGGAGGATGACTGTGTGCCAGGTTGATGAGGGTTGCGTCTTGTAAAGGTAAGTTAAGTGTCTATGATTCGATTCTGGATATCTAAAAAACATTCAATAGTTATAGGAAACGAGGATGCGAAACAGCGAAAAAAAAAACACCGGCTTGGTCTGCAGTGCCGGTGCGGTGGTGCGGTTGCCGGGTAATGCTGCTCGGTGCGTACGGTGCGCCGTTCGCGCGTCGCGGCGGCCTTGCGGTATAAGCGAAAACCTGTGGGGGAACTTCGAAACCCTCCCCCCATCTAAGGGAGGGAAAATCGCGAAAAAAAAAAAAATAAATAAAAAAAATAAAATTAAATAAATCTAAAAAAAATAAATAAAAAAAATAATCTAAAAAAAAAAAAAAAAAAAAAAAAAAAAAAAAAAAAAGCACTAAAAGAACGATCCCACTGAAAGTAGCTGAGTATTCCAAAAATTACGGTGCCAAAAAAGCCCAGAAGGTTCTCTGGCACCTGTGTCAAAATGACACCACACGAGCGAGAATACCATCTTCCTACTACTAGCACAGACGAGGCTTTAAAACGGAAGGAGATTAGTACAGCAGGGAATACAGAAGATGGAAGAAATCCATCAGACACAAAAGGTCGGAGGAAAGAAGACAGCACCTCACGCGTATACTAGCCTGGAGTTACTAAATGATCCATACACAAAACTCGTGCGCAGATTTAACAACCCCCCTGTGTGCTTACGAGAGCCCACTGTCCGTGTGCGGACCATAGATCTAGAATAATCAGCACCAACATGCAATCTCAATCAAGATAGCAGGTCAAGTGAACTGAGAGTAACAAAGAGTTATAAACCTTTTGCTTTTGACTCTAACCGCTGTCCAAAATCCGGTAAACCAGAGCACCCGCCCGCCCACGATATGAGAGCAGTACTCATACAAGGGCGGGATAAGACTCCTGTATATTGGAGTTGCTGAAAGTAGGAGAAAAACAGTCTCCAGTCAAAACAGAAACTCCCACGTTTTCTCTTTGAGGCCGCCCTAACAACTGTTGTGATGTGAGTTTTCCAAGACATATTTTTGTTTATATTAAGGCCAAGGATGTTTATATTTGTCAACAGGAGAACGAGAAAACCGTAGAAAGAGATATTATAACGAGAAAGTGTTTTAGACATAGAATTAATTCACAAGTCTGAGGACGACCATCCCGGAATTCTATCCCATATCAGCGAGAATTAGAATCGAAAGATTAAGACAAGAAGAAATTCTAGAAGTAAGAGAAATTGGAAATGAGTTGAAGAAATAAGGGTCGATCATCGGCATATGAGTGGATTAAAGTTAATTGGCAGTAAAAAGATCATTATGAAAAAACGTAGGAATAAAGGTAGGAGATAAGACAAACCCTGAGGAACACCACTTTTGACAGAAAAAAAAGAATAAGTCGCCCCATCAAAAACAACACCCGATATTGAGCGATTTGAAAGAAAGCTAAGACAATAAAGTAAGCAAAGAGAAGGAGGAAACCCAAAGGAGGGAGCTTGGAGAGCACTATGCGTGCAACCCGACTCCCAAATGACTTTGATATGTCAGTCACCACGCAAAGTCTCCCTAAGTTCCTAAGAGCCGGAAAAACCAAAGTCGTTGATAAGGAAGTATTTGCCAGTAGACCCGAGATTCCGAAGCTCGTTACTGGCCCCGATCCCGAAGAAGGGAAGAGTTTACAGATGAAATCGAGAAAGTGAAAGTTGAGAAGGTTTTCAAGTTCTTAGATATAATACAAGTGAGAGCTATAGGCAATTTAGAAGCATCAGAGTGGCTTCCTTTTTCGGAACTGGTTGGACATGTGGTGCTTTCAGCACTAAGAGAAAATGCTAGTATTGAGACATTAAAAGAAATATAGTTGAGACGAGAGGCGGGGACAGCACAGAAGCACACTACCTCAAAACTTGGGGAGGAATGCCATCATCCAAGCCACCCTCCTTCCTTAACTTTCATAATTTCAGGAAGCTCATTTCCACCTATTCAAAATGTAATCAAAAGGCAAAGCACAGCGAAGAGAAGAAGAGAATGCAAGAAGAATCGTCCAGGGTGGACGTTAGAGGGGAAAATAGAGGCAAAGACATTGCCTTTTCAGTGGAGAATTAGCAACAGAACCATCAGATCGAATAAAGAGGAAAGGCAGGATTTACAGAAGTTGTTATAGATATTTTTGTTTTTTCGTTTGATGAAAGCCCGCTTTGCTCGTCGAAGAGTATCTCTGAAACGATTTCTAGTGGAATAAAAATTAGAGCATTGATAGGGAAACACGACGAATTTTCTAACCCCCGAATACCGCAACGTCCTTAGCCCTGATATGGTCAGTGAACAAACACGAACGAAACCCATGGATTCATGATCAGAAAAATTTAGTCGAAGAGGAATGAACGGCTGCCTCATCCCGAGTTAACGATTACAGCTCCCACCTTATCGTCAGAAGCTGAAGCGTCACCAGATCAAATGCAGTCATTCCTCCAATTAGTTGTGTTAGAAGCTACGCCAAAGGCCCCCCCAATCGCCCCCGATGCAAGTTGCCAAGAAAAACGCAGTAGTCTAAGATGGAGGCTGGTTGGAGAGAAATATTCTAAATATAGACTTTACCAATAGGATGCGAAGGGGTGTATTATATAGAGAGACTAATGGTGAAACCATTAGGTCAAGTGTGTTCAAGAATTTGTTCGTTCGGGACGATCCCGGATGTCTTCGAATATTGCTCCAAGATCCGGTGAGAATGCTGAATGATTCGCTCCTCCCCACATCAGTATGAGAGACCCCAACCATTCAGTGTTGTGTACATTGATAATCCCCTAAATATAGGACCCGTCAGTTATTTTGATGAGAAGGATAAATCAATTTCGTGAGAAGTATTAATATCAAAAAGCGGTGAAAAATCTGTTCTGTTACGGAGAACGTAGCAGAAGCACAAGATATTTGTAGTAGAAGAGGTAATAAAGATTTTAAGCCATATAACATCGAAATTTGGAGATTCGAGATTCACGAGACGTGTTACAGGAGTGTTAATATTTACACAGGAACATACTCCCCCTTTTGACGGAAATTATGAAATAAGTTATATATAGCTGGATACATTAAACGAGTTACGAGACATATTCTTAAGGCATCTGGTCTCAGACAAAGAACAAAAAAATTAGTTTATTAAGAGGTAGTATTCCACCGAAGGCATGAGTTGAGTTCGTAAGCTGCGGATGTTGCTAAAGTACTAATAGAAACTCCGCACCTACGTAAATCTGCCATCTCACACACAATAAACGCACACGCACAAAAAAAAAACAAAAGATAAAAAAAAAGGAGAAATAAATCTTGTTAAAACATTAAAACCTAAATTAAAAATGCTTATCTTAAAATTTTAATTAAAAATTTAAAATTTTGTACAATAAAAAAAATAAAACTCAAACTTATATAACCTTTGCCCACTCGAATAGGCAGCATTAACTTTGCTAAAAACTTACAACTACAAAAACTTGAAAAAAACAAAACCAAAAATTCAAAACTAGAACTTATCTTTTAAGACACCGCTCGTAGAAATTCACTGGAACACTAATAATGTTTCAAATATAGGATTAATAAAACTCAATAATTAAAACAAATTAGGAATTTGAAAAATCCACACACCACTTTCACTAAAAACACAACACTTACAAAATAATAACAATAAATAAATAAAGGATAAACTGTTTAACAAGAGAGCACTCACTCATAAACACGTCTGCAGTGCACCAACTAAGAACTATATACTATTATTATCTATTATTATTATATTATATATATTATTATTATTATTATTATTATTATTATTATTAATTAATAATTATATAATAATAATAATAATGAATAATTAATAATAATAATCAATAATAATAATAATAATAATTTATATTATTATTATTATTATTATCTTGATTTTAAATTATTATTTTTTTTATTATTATTATTAATAATAATTGAAAGTTTGAAATAAAATAATTAGAAAAATAATGAAGAATTATTTTAATAACAATAGAAATAATATAATAAATTGTAATTAGATAGGAATAAATATATAAATATAATAAATTATAATAAATAAATTTATAAGTAAACAAATAAAGAATTAAAAATATTTTTTAAATTTTTAAAATAATAATAAAAAAATAAAAGAAGAAAAAATCCGAATTTTAATAATCATAATAATAATAATCAATAAAATATAAATAAAATAATAATAATAATAATAATAATAATAATAATAATAATAATAACAATAATAATAATTAATGTAATTAATAATAATAATAATAATAATAATAATAATAATAATAATAATAATAATAATAATAATAATAATAATAATAATAATAATAATAATAATAATAATAATAATAATAATAATTAATAATAATAACTAATATATTAATATTATTATTATTATTATTATTATTATTATTATTATTATTATTATTATTATTATTATTATTATTATTATTATTATTATTATTATTATTATTATTATTAAATTATTATTATATTATATATTATTATAATATAGTTAAAATTAAAATAATAGTAAAATGTAGTAATAATAATTGTATAACACTGCTATTTGTACTATTTTTAAAGTGAACAGAAATTAATAAAAAAAAATTCTTGATAATCATAAAAAAATTTATAAAATTTCGTTTTGCCAAATAAGAAACTTATTATTGTAACTCTGATTAATTATAATTTAGGGTATTTTTTCCTTTGATTGGATCAATTTGATAGAGCTATGATATCTACTGTGTTTCCTTAATTTTATTGTATTTATGAATAGGTTATAAAATTAAATAAAAATTAATTGCTTTTTAAAACATGCTAACAATAAATCCTTAAGTAGTGAAGTTGTGATTAAAAGCATAACAAGAGTTAAAATATAATTTGATTTTAAATACCTTCAGTTAAGATTTTGTCATTATCTGGGAGAGGGTCAGCTCTTCTCTCAATGGAAAACTGGGATTTCTGTTGGATGAGTGTGCAAGAAGTGTTAGAGGCTCCAAGGAATGTAAAATTTGGCTTCCATATAAAACTCCCTAAGTCTTCTACAATGTTTCGATGAACAGTGGGCTTTAAATTTTTAAAATTTAGTCTGGAGTCAAACCAAGAAGATTTAAGATAAAGTTCTAGAGAAATCTGAGACTGTAGTACATCGAATTTCAAGATGTTGAAAATATATATCAGGAAAGAAACGTCATTAGTTGTTTTTTCATCTATAGCTGGTGGTGGCATATCAGAAGAATATTTAGGTGGCAATACTAAAGGGTAACAGTCATTTTCATCAGATCCATCTTCGCACTGATAACTTAAATCACATCTATATTTTAATTTAATGCATGAGCCATCATTGCAGGAAAATTCTCTGTCATTACAAATAGTTAATTTCAATTCCATTCTATCTATATTACAAACATCGTTTTGAACAATCCAGGTATTTTTTCCAATAGGATAATGAAGTGTTGAAAGGTTTTCAGTTGAGGCAATGAGATCTGGTTTGTCGCCCCTACTAATAATCCATTGACTAGAAGTGTCTCTATTTAGTTTAGATCTGATTATTCTTGAAAAATATAACCCGCGAAATGTAATATCATTGATATTTGGAGAAAATGTATATTCTCTGTCAAAGAGAGATGACTTACACAGACCTCTCAAACGAAAAATAGGTAATGGATTGAAAACACAGGCAGTTTTTCTTAAGTCATAACAATCTTTAGCAAACCATTTTCCAATCCACATTTTTGAACTTTTGTCGCATCCATAAAATGATGCACACCGGATCTTTTTGCTTAAGTGTACTATTTCAGTTTCAGCAAAGTTTGTATAATTAGTTGAAGATTTAGTTAAATAGTTATGCCATTTGTTGTTTATTGCATCAAATGTAACCCCAAGCCAAAGAACGTCATTATAGTAAGTCGTTTTATGATTACATATATAGGAAGAATTAGAAATTTCAAATAGTTTGGCATTTTCATTTTCATTTTCTGGTTGAAAAATTTCTCCACCAACTGAATGACAAAATAATTTAGCTTGATTAAAATTTTTCAATTCGGGGAAAAATTTATAGTAATGTTTTTGAGTGTCGCAGAAATTTATAGAGTTATGATTAAATATTTCAACCTCTTGAATTTCAAAGTCTTTCTCTATATTAAGGAAATCAATAAATGCTACTTTTTGAATAGGGTTCTTGCATAGAGTAAAGTCAATCATTTCCTTTTCAGAAAGAATTTCATTAAACATAAAAAAATTTGAAAACTCACCAGAATAACTCATTTGAGGATTAAAGTTAAAACTAAATATATTTTGATCCTGACCGAAATAAAGATGTCCGCCTCCTTTTAAATTTACACCAACATCAGTTGACTTTGCCAAATTGACCATTTTAATTATTTTACCATCTTGTATTAAATGGAAGTTTTTACCAGAGATATCAATGTTCACACAAAAGGAAATCCACCGGAATAGAAAAGCTGATATTGGAGTCAAACTGGAAAACTTGTTGTAACAGCATGATATTAACGTAAAATCCGCTACAACACCACTCATTTGCAAAGACCGTATTCAAGGAAGGGGTACCAAAAGGTTAAACTAATCTTTGAGATGGGCGTCGACAGAAGCTTTAAAGTAAAGAAGATTAAACAATTAGCAAAGTATTCCACATAATAGATGTAGCTAGAAAGAATTAGGTAAATTATTGTTATCGACCAAGCCAGGATTTGTCCAACCACGTGAATTTATTGTGAAGACATCGCATCTATTGTGTTGCTTGTGTGCAAAATATCCTCAAAGTTCAAATTAATTTGCGCTTTTGAGTATCTGCCACTGCAGCACCTATAGTAATAGAAAAACAACATCGCGTACCAGAGGCAGATTTAAGAGACTTGGAAAGTAAAGGAGTTAATTAGTCTCTTACCTTTGTACTCAAATGGTGGTGAGACGATTCCAAAATAATTTCCGAAGTTTAAAGTTGCAGCTACATTGCAAATACGACTACTGATGTATTTAGAGATGAAGATAATGTATATTCAAAGATTAATATTTAAACGGTTATTAATAAAATTTTATTCATATAAAAAAATTAAGCTTTATCAAGGCTTAGCTCAGATTTTTTATTTAAATTGAAAACATATTATTGTCTCCTCTGGTAGACAAAGGCCAGTGGCTTACTGAACTCTAAAAGAGTTTTGGAACATCAAATGTCAAGGCCAAATTAAAGAACGACATGTACCGAGATATGGTATTTGAAAGCATGCAAGTGAATGAGAAAATTGATAAAGGGAGAGTGTTCTAGACATTCCAGTGGAGTAAATGTAAGATGCAGCATGACTGCTATGATTCAAATCAGAGAGTAGAACAATGAAGGTTGAGACTCTGTTGAAAGACATGTCGCACGAGTTTAATAGAGTAGTGTTCGTTCTATTAGCTATATTATAAAGAGAGTGACTTTGAAATTCGACGGACAGAAAGTGGTTAGAGATTGTTCGTGAAACCGAAAGAGTTCATAAGATGAAAACTCTTAAATACCGTCTTCTTAAGGAGAGCTATGTGAATCATTCTTCAAAACGGACCGGACGACATCCTTATAAAGAGTAAGCATCTGGGGTGGCTTGAAGAAATTTAATGGAGCCTTTGAGCAAACAACCTCTTAGAGCCTTGTTTAGTAAATGGGATAATGTGATCCTTCCAAAGAAGACCACTCAAAAGAAAAAACACCATAAATAGTGAAGATAGACGAAGAAGTTGAGTATTTTTCAGTAAAATAGTTGTTAGTAAGATTATATCTATAAGAAAGATGAAGCAACAGAGTTTTTGAGGTATTGAACAATCCTTTTTTTCTTCTCGATTAGATTTTCAAGAAAGATCAGTTATTTGCAATCGGCTGGAAAGTTTTACATTGAAAAGGCATGTTATAAGTGGATGGTGAGTAGTGGTAGTGAAAATTAATGAAAAATGGAGAGGAGGGGTAGGAAAGAGCCCTGAGGAACTTTACTATTAATATATTTAAAAGATGAACGTTGCCCATCTACAACAGCTACTATAGAACGATTGGAATAGAAATCATAAAGAAGGCCGCAGAAAGAAGGAGAGATGACTGAAGAGGGAAGTTTAGAATTCAAAACTCTGTGCCAAAATATATCAAAAGCTTTCGATATGTCCATCGATACAGCAAAAGAATAACAGAAATGATGAAAAGCAGAGGAATAAATACCAGAGAAAAGGGAAAGAAGATCACCAGTAGAGTGATTCTTACGAAAATCATACCTGCGATCAGAGATAAGATTAAAAGGTTTAAGATGATTGATTACAAATATTCTCGTTAATGATAGATTCGAATATTTTGGAAACTGCAAAGTTTAAAGCAATAGAGTGATAGTTAGAGGTTGAGATGGATCAACCATTTTCGACACAAATTGAATGAGCGCACGCTTCCAGCAATATGGAAAGGAAAAGTTGAATAGTTCAAAAAGGCGAAATATTTTTCCAAAAGGAACGGGAGCAGAGGAGAAGACAAAATTAAGATCATTTGTGAGATAAGCGTTCGATGTGGCTCACTCTTAGTATTAAGCTGAGAGAGAGAAGAGAGAGATGAGAGAGAGAGAGAGAGAGAGAGAGAGAGAGAGAGAGAGAGAGAGAAGAGAGGAGAGAGAGAGAGAGGAGAGAGGGGGAGAGAAAGAGAGGGAGAGAGGGAGAGAGAGAGAGAGAGAGAGAGAGAGAGATGAAGAGAGGAGAGAGAGAGAGAGGGGAGAAGTTACATCTTTTGAAGAATTTACAATATTAGACATAAAATGAGTTAGAAGGTGGTGAAGAAGCTCTGATAGCCTTTAGTCATCTAAAGTTAAGTCGAAACAAGGGTATGAGCGAAGAATCAACTTTATAAAGGTTCAAACAGATGAAGGTTCCGTAGTTTCGTAGAAAAAGTTAAGAGGCAGAGGAAAGCAAAGGACAAGTTTTAGAGTGATTGTTTTTCTTTGTATAATGTTAGAAAAATAGTAAGATATTGAACTAAAAGATGCATTTTATTGGTTAGTAAAGGAGTTTTTTCACTGTCATATAAGATTAGATTTTGGAGATTCAGTGAAAATATAAATTGCATGAGTTTCTTGATTTCGAAGATACATGGTGAATCTTGAAGAAAGCGTAATTAGGTTTGGTTAGTTTTCAGTTGAAGGGAAAGAATTAGACAAGTACGTCTCTAATGACAAGAAAATCAAATTGTTATTCTCTGTGCACACCCTAGTCCGACTACCTAGCCGCTCCGAAGTAACAAATATGCTTTCTCGCCATTCACCGTGAAGACTCTTTATTCATAAAAACCTGAAGTGATAGAACGGTTATATAGATAAAACTGAAAGAAGGTACTAAGAGGTAGAAAAGAGCAGTAACAGTTAAAGAATACAATTGAAAAGGTCTATTAGGCTTGGTTCCTCCAAGACGTGGGGATCGAGTAGTAAGTTTGCGCATTTTCAAGAGTTTATTTTGAATAAAGAAATAAATATATTTATATATTATATAGTATTATATATATATATAATATATAATATATATATATATATATATATATATATAATATTATATATACTATATATATATATATAATATATATTACAGGGTGTTTTCATAAAGATTATTTTTATTTGAAAAGATTTTATTATGAAAACTATTGAACATAGAAATTTGCTGCAATTAAGTTTGTTACAATACTAAGCATAAATATTTTTCCCATACCAAATCAAAGGTGCTCAATATGTTCACCATTGGATGCACGGCATATGTCTGTACAGTAGTCAAACTCGTCCCAATCCTTTATATATACGAGCATGTCTGCATGCGAGTATGTCTGCATCCACTGCTTCCACGGCTGCTGTTATGCGTATCTTCTTATGCGTATCTGCGTATTTCACCAGCTACATTAACCGAACTGAAGATACGCATAACAGCAGACGTGGAAGCAGTGGATGCAGGCATGCTCGCAAAGGTTTGGGACGAGTTTGACTACCGTACGGACATATGCCGTGCATCCAATGGTGGACATATTGAGAGCACCTTTGATTTGGTATGGAAAAAATATTTATGCTTAGTATTGTAACATCAAACTTAATTGCAAGATTCTATGTTCATATAGTTTTCATAATCAAACTTTTTCCAAATCGGATGATTCGTTATCGAACACACCCTGTATACTATAAATATATATATATATATAATTATATATATATACTATATATATATATATAATATATATATATATAATATATATATATATATATATATATTATATATACTTATATTATATATATATATATTATTCTATATGACTCTCTCCATTTTTCTACCTAAATCATTTTGTGCTGAAGAAATATTTTGCATAAAACATTCGTGATTTAGATAATTAAATTATCTTAAATTTCTTTTTTAAAAAAAACGTAAGCCAAAACGGTAGTTTATACGAACCAAATATCAAGTCACGTTCGAAGTCTTTAACAGAGTAAGAAACACTTGATGATGGAGACCTCATTGAGTATGCTTTAATCGAAAACAGAGAGAAAATTTTTGCCCATAGAAAGGTATTTCACCCTTAAAGCGAAGAAAGCTTGCGAGGAGTTATTCGCCATTTTCTTGATACAACCACAACTATATATATATGATATAAATTATATATATATGATAGTATATATATATATATTATATATATATAATATATATATATTATAATATATATATATAATATATATATATAATAATATATATATATATATATATATTTATATATAGTAGTATATAAAAATATATATATATATATAATATAACTATTTATATACTATATATATATTATTATATATATAGATATATATACTATATATATTATAATATTATATATAATGCGATTGGTTGAAAGATAATAAATTCTATGTCAAAACTTACTCTTCAAACTGATAACAATTCCTTTGCCAGGCCCCCGTGACAATCCAATCAACTAACACCTTTTGATTCTCAAACCTGTATTGTAACAGTATCCAGGCCATGCCTGTTGAATGAGCAATCGGCGCTGTGCAATACTACAGTGCAATTTTATACTTTAAAACTCACCAACTTATCCTTTTAGAGAACCTTCAAGTGGAACAACGGTTGACTCGAGTTCGTTTACCTTATAAAACAACGTTCAGTCAATATATTTCGTTATCAATGACTCACCGTTTAATGATTCAATGTTGCTAATCCATGAAACCAAGCCTTTAAGTCTTAAAATTTTAAATACTTTAAAAAGTTCAAATAAATAAGAAAGTAAAATATGTTTGGAAACACTCAAGAAAACTACGGAATATTTTAGAAAATATTTTAATAAAAAAACAATAAATAAAAGCGTGCTGTACTTACAAGACTAGGTTTATAAATTCACGACATGTAGTTAGTGTCCTTGATATCACAACATGCGCCATAGAATAGTATAGAACCACAACACTAATACCAATTATATTTTAAATAATGAAAAAAAAATATAAAAATGTACTGTTCTTATGAATTCGATTTTATAAATTCACGAACATGTACGTTAGATGTCCTTAGGTATCTACATATGTGCATAGAATATATAGAATCACAGTACTATACCAATGTTATATTTTATACTGTTAATGCATTAAAGATACAAAAATACTTTAATCTTTAAATTATATAGATCCTCGAACATAAATATGTATCTTATAAAATATACATAGATATTTATGCGCAAGAATGGTATAAATATGTAAACTATATTAATAAAAACATACAGACTGGTCGTTTATTATAAAGAAATACAAAAATCCTACTCTTACAATGACTGTATTTAGCATTTACAAATAAGTATGTCGATTTATAAGTGTGCACAAAATTTACTACAAGAACAGCTGACTTATAAACACAGCTGTCACAACCAAGCAAAGAGTTGCCTACTAGTGAATTAAACAAATCTTTTAATTAAACAAGAAAACTGTGACTTTGACAATTTAACCATATATTAAAAATAAATAAATATCAAACTGTTAAACGTTTTATATTTATTAGCACAAAATAATATTTGCAACACTTCAAAACAAATGTTAGTAATACAAGAGCTTACCTGCCAGTTACACCTAGCAACAATCGGACATAATGCACCTTGCAAAATTATAGTTTGCAGACGACACTTTGAGATCAAAATGCATAAAATATTCACAAAATATAAACACAAATTAATTTGAAAACACTTCTTAAAATACCTTTATCTTTACTACAAAATAATTAGCAAAACTTTCCACATTGAAATTACCACAATATTATATTTTAAACATATAATACATTTACTTTGTAAAACAAATAATAAAATAATCACTAATTGGACACAAAATATACAGACACTGACAAAAATAAAATTGATCGGATATAAGGCGTCAACGGCTACCAACTAAAATATACACCTCAGATGGGCAACAACAAAAGCAAAAAGATAACAAATATTCATAATTTTACTATTTATATAACTCCCAGTAGCTTAGCTTACGCTTTATTGACCAATCATAACTTTTAAAACAATAATTACAATGATGTATACATTTATTAATTTATGGAAGAAAGATATATACCAGATATTTCGTTAAGTACGTAAGATTGGTATTTTTGTAAAATTACACACTTCTCAAGAAATATCAATTTTCGTTGAAAAACAAAAATATGAAGACTAACAACATTGAAGATATTGCACTTCCTCACCTTATAAAATCATTTAATTCACTTAACTAAATATATATAATATATATAAAAATTTATAATATTTATTAAACGTACTTTTCTTTGCAAGTGCTTTTCAACACATCAGGAATTAAATAATAATGAAATCAACTATCTTTATCAACATTGGTAAAGCTTTTGTCAAAAATGGCCAATAAGTTTAGATTCAAAATTAGCTTTAAAAAAACGAGTTTTTATTGGCTATTATTTACACTTAAACTACAAACATATTTTCGATATTTTCCAACTGAGCCTTTGGAGCGTTCTTTTAATATATAACAAAAACAAATAGTATGCAATAACAATACTTAGCCTTTACCTTAAAAATACATAAATGAAAGTCATGTTATACATTTCACGTACCACTGCATTACATCTTTGGCCCCCCATTATGAAGCAAATTGGTACATTTTGCTTTTATGTACATGATATTTAAAACATGGTTTCATTTACAAAGTGCTTCTTCTTCGGCAGAGACTTCTGACGATGAACCCATTGTGTCTTCGGCATATGACCTGCTGAGATAATCGGCTATAACATTATCTCTTCCACTTATATGATTTAATATAAATCTGAACCTCTGCAGGTATAAGGACCATCTCATAATTCTATTATTTTCGTACCTCTTCTTATTCATAGCCGTTAGCGGTCTATGGTCGGACTGTAAGATGAATTCTTTCCCGTAGAGGTAAGGCTCGAATTTTCTAATACCCATAATGATCGCTAGTGCCTCCTTCTCTAAAGTTGAATATCTCTGCTGTGTTTCAGACAACTTTTTACTTCCATAAGCGATCGGGTGAAGGATTCCTCCTTCTTCTTGTAAGAGGACGTATCCTAATGAAGTGCCGGAAGCATCCACTTGCAGCGTGAATGTTTTTTCCAATTCTGGCATCTTCAGGATGGGCTTCGAGCTCAAAGCTTCTTTTAACTTTTCAAATGCCTGTTGATGTCTGGATTCCCACCTTACTTTCGTCGGCTCTCCTTTCTTTGTTAAATCGGTCAATGGCGCTGCAATCTGTGCGTAATTCTTGACAAAGTCCTGGTAGTAACCAGTGAGCCCTAAGAAAGACCTTACTTGCTTTTTGTTCTTGGGTGGCTCTGTCTTTCTAATTTTGATTACATTGTCCTCATGTAATCCTTTAGTGCCATTGCCAATAAAATGGCCTAAAAATTCAACGCTCGACGAGGCGAATTCGCACTTCGTCGGCCGGATGGTGAATCCCTCCTCTTGAAGTCTTTGAAGTACTGTCTCAATCGTGATCGTATGCTCGCGCCAGGTCTGAGAGTGGACAATGATATCGTCAATATAAAAGTCGACATCATTGATTCCATCTAGAATCCTGCGCATGGACCTTACCAACGTTGCTCCAGCATTCACCATACCGAATGGCAGCTTAAGATAATGGAAATGCCCATCTTCGGTTGAAAAACCGGTCTTGTAGCAATCTTCAGGCTTTATTTTTATCTGCCAGTAGCCCTTGGCTAAGTCCAGTTTCGTATAAAACTTGTCCTTGGCGAATTTAGTAAATAAAGTCTGAGTCGTAGTCATGGGCTCAGGATCGAAGACCGTAACCCTGTTTAAGGCCCTGTAGTCCGAACACACCCTTTTACTTCCGTCCTTTTTCTGGACAACGACGACTGGCGCTGAATAAGGCGACGTGGAGGGAACAATGATGCCCATTCTTATCATCTTATCTGTTTCCTTCTTTAGTTCCGTCCTTGTCGTAAATGGTAACTTGTACGGCTTCAGCCTGATGGGGGTATCATCAATAAGATCTATTGTATGATAATAGTTCTTTGCGGTGCCAGGCACATCTGTAAAGATTGCCTCATGCTTCTCTAAGATCTCCAATAGTTCTTTCCTCATGTCATCTGTTATGTCCTCACTAATCTTGGTATCGGACAGCCTCTCCTTTCGTACCATGGTGGGGTCCATTTCTACTAACGTGAATGTTCTCCACACTCATATCTCAGTACTCAAGGATTACTGCCCGAAGCGGCCTACATTCAACAGGATGTTGATCCACCTCTTCTCTTCTCTCGTCTCCTCTTCACAATATATCCTCTTTAAACAGATTGACGTGATAAGTTTTATCACTCACCAACTTGGATGTTGTAATTGTCTTACCATACACCTCCACCACTGTGTATGGCCCGCCCCATCTCATTAGCATCTTATTGTTTGAAGTCGGTAGTAAAACGAGAGCTAGATCTCCTACTTTAAGTTTTCTGGTCTTCGCGCCCTTGTCATAATACTTTTTCTGCGAAATTTGGGCCTTAGCTAAATTCTCTCTGGCCAACTTCAGAGTTTCGTTTAGCCTTTCCTGCAAGTCAAAGACATATCGGTACGTTGACCTTGCCTCTTCAGGATTGATATCTCCTGCCCAAATTTCATGCAAAATTTGCATCGGACCTCGCACAGTCCTTCCATACAGGAGCTCGAATGGGGAGAATCCTGTAGAGTCCTGTGGAGCCTCCCTATATGCAAATAAA
>JABUQX010002041.1:0-2500 GCA_015478945.1 Trachelipus rathkii | reverse complement strand
TTAGATATCTGTGTCTCAGACAAGCAAAAGGTTAGAGTTAGAGTTAGAGAGGTGATATTCCACGGATGCAGAGTTTGAAGTAAGCCGCGGATGTTGATAAAGTCGATGAAAGCCGCGAGTCTGTGCAAGCTGCCATCAAAACACGCACAACATCAACGCACACAACCAAAACAACGATACAAAAACAGACAGACCAGAAAAAAAACGAAAGTTTGAAATAGAATTAAAAATAGTTTACTATAAAAACGTAAATGATTAAAATGCTAAAACCGTATTTACAATACTATGTAAACTGATAAAAAAAAAATTTTTTCTAGAAAGTTAAACACATGCATTCACACACCCTAACAAATTTACGAATAAAAAAAAAATTACAATCATTCAACATATAAAACTAAATATGTATAAACTAAAATAATAACCAAATTCGTAAGTGTTGTGAAAAAAAACACCATTTTTAAAAATAAATAAAAAAATAAGAAACACTAACACTAGATTTCCGCGCGAACAAAAAATATATATACTAGTTCTATAAAACTTACGTATTGTACAATCCTAAAAACTTACTTTGACTATCTAACATAACTAAAAAGTTTCAAAAACAAAATTAATACTAATACTTATTTTTATAAGAAACATAGTTCTTCAAATATTAAAATCATAATAGTTAAAAACAATTAAAACAAGGAGAGCACTTAATATACAAACACACTTAATGGGGAAAATAACTAAAACATTATGAAACATTAATCAACCCATTGGAGCTCAGGTAAAACGCAACCTATCACATCACAGTCCTAACACACAATAATATATATATATATATGGACTATATATATATATATATATATATATATATATATATATATATATATATATATATATATATATATATATAGTATATATATTATATATATATATATAGACATACAAAAAGATGTTTTAAAATATATATATATATATATATATATATATATATATATATGGTAAAACTTAAGTTTCTTTCTGACCTTCGATTTCGATATATCGAAATATATATCGATACCGATATCTATCGACATCGATATATATATATATATATATATATATATATATATATATATATATATATATTATATATATATATATATATATAATATATTATTATATTAATATATATATATATATATATGTCAGCCTCTAGAAGAGCCACAATCCATATCTCAAAAACTTCAACCACAGCTACCGGGAAAAGGAAATACATTGCTGGAATGCTGGTACATATTTGAGTGCGGAAAATGTAAAAAAAAAAAATTATTGTTAATAATTATAGTAATATGAGTAGAAAGCCTATTTAGAGACTTTTTATACGTTACTCGTTAAAATAAATAGACTTTCTAGTAAATTTTGTTGTTTTTTTTTTAACTAAAGAATACCCCAAAAGGGTAGACCGCACCGATGGCAGGAGTCGGGGTCTCTCGGCCTTCCAGGGAACTACGGGGTGGACTATTTCCCCCCTCCGGGGAGGGTCTCCGGACCCCCCGCTCTTTGGTATTTGGGTGTCGCGGGGTTCCTCTCCGCCCCTCCCCACGGGGTATGGAAAAACGTCCCCCCCTGTGTTCCCCGTCGGCTCGAGCCCCCTAAATTGCCGTGTAATACCTTTTCGCAAATAATATATATCTATATCCCCGCCGCTCGAGCTCCCACCACAAATTAAAAAAGCAATTTTTATGTTTTTTATTTTTTTTATTTTTGTTTAATTTGCTAACCAAAATTTTAACACAGGATTCCAAAGAAATGTAATTCCTTTTCCCTGTGCTATTGTAGTTTTTGAGATATGGATTTGTGGCTCTTCTAGAGGCTGCCCATATATATATACATTAAACCAATTAAATTGAATCAAATCTATAACTGTTGGTTCACTGACATCTAAATAGGTTACTACCCTTGAAACTGTTTCGTTATGTAAAAAGAAATACATAATTAAAAAGGCATCAGTGTAATAAACTCTAATATTTGAAAAAAAATATTTGGGAGAAACAGTATACTTCGAGCCACAATGTTTACTAGTATACAATAAAAATTAAACTTTTCTCCTACTTTGGTAATTTCACATTCTTTGTGACACTTTTTACAAACCTTTTTATCTAGTATCAAACTAAAATGTTGCAGCATTGCTAACACGATATAATCATTCTCACAAATTTAGAATAAATCCTTCAAATTCATAATTTTCAGAAAAATTGGAAACAACAAATACGTGGACGTCACTAAACACAGTAAAAAAAATTTATGACCTTCAAATTTATATATACAGTAGATATTTGAAAGGTTCCAATAATACTCAATGAATAAAGTTCATCTTTATATATATATATATATATATATATATATATATATATATATATATATATATATATATTATATTATATATATATATATATATATATTATATATATATATATATATAATATATATATATATATAATATATATTATATATAAAGTATATACACAATATA
>JABUQX010002040.1:0-24000 GCA_015478945.1 Trachelipus rathkii | reverse complement strand
TCATGCTCTTGGAACATTTAATTTACCTTATTAATTTAATATTATTTTAATTTTAACCAAAGTCTTAAACAGCATTCCTCTTACGTTTTTTTGATATTATGCTGTAACTTTTATACGGTCCTTTCTGAAACTGGAATTTATAAATACTAAAGGTGTTTATTAACACAAACGTTTTTTATAAACCAATTTACATACATGAGGTTACTATGATGTAACATAGACACCTTCAAATAAAAAAGGCTACTCTTCTTTTTTTTTATCTTCCCTTCTCGAAAGTCTACATTTAGTATACCTTCACAAATAACCTCTACCAACCAGATCATGGTTGTCATCTTAGATCTTCCAATTTGTTGTCTTCTCCCAATAATTTAGTTGGGAGAAACTTTTAAGTAATTGCTCTTTCATAGTCAAATTTCAACAGCCTGTAGCCCCCTTTCAGCTGTTTTATTTAAAGTTCTAACCGCGTATTCCTATAATAATGTATATGATACATTATACTTATTAAATATTTTACTTAAATTCACCAAGATCTTCCACTTTTTAATCAAAATGTTTATTGTATTCAAAGTTTTCTTGACAATACAAGTTTTTATGAAATCTTAAATTCACATCTTGCATTTTGACTAATCAAACTTACAAAATAGTATAACTTATCGATCAGCTTTTGTGTCCCTCTACCTTTTCTCCATTTTCTACAATATCATTATTATATTAAATATTTGTTATATTATTTATCTTCAAACCTTTGACTTATTACTTTATTTATACAGCGTGTTGTTGTTGATCATTTATTTTGATAAATGTGTTTGTATGCATAGGTAATTAAAAATTTCTCATCATGAAGCGTATATACTTCTTTCCTTAATATTCCTCAAAATAATTCTTCCACATACGCGAGGATTGACATAATACTATTCTCATATATATCTATTCAATAAACTTTATTCAAAAATTTTTACATATGAGTATAACCTTTGCAAATCAAGAAAAAACAAAGAAAAATCATTCCTCTAAATGATAAATTATAAAGAAAAAGGATCCTGCGTTAACACCAAGTGTTTCTCATCTCCCTCAATAGACATGCAATTCTGATTGTTTGTATTGCTTATAGCTGCCTGCTGTTTTCAAAGGGGCTTTTTATTAATAAACTCAAATAGCTTCCATCATCCGTAGTTTTCTAGCTTTTATAACTTTTGTGTTCATAACATTCTTCTCGAACATTTTTTCTATTAGGGCTACACATAGGGTACATATCGAATATCCTTGAGGCGATCTCATCAGATTTAACTTTTCTCTGAATGCTGCAATGCACAAAAAAAATGCAATTTACATGAAAAATTTATACTATTGTTATATAGATGAAGTGTTACATCGAATAAAAAAAAGGGGTTGATTTATGAAAAACAAAACCCCATTATACCATATGATATTTACTTTTGTACGTTGATAGAAAAATCATTCTTATATTAGTAATTGGTAACCTTGATGTTGTAAGGTTTTTTCACCCTTTATTTAAACTTTCACTACTTAATGGAACTGCAAATGATCTTTGACTAACATATATTGTAAAGATACAAAAACTTTGAAGAACTAACAATCTTTCGTAGCACAATTTTCATCCTCACTCCTAGGATTCAAGTCTAAAACATTCACCCTAATCGATAACTCTTGCGAGGCCATCTCGTCATCTCGTATAAGGTCAAAACAGGAGTTTAGAATAGATTCTCCCTAAATAATGTTCATAAGCCTCATTTCGTCGTACCAGTTCAATCAATCTTAGAAACTTTACTTTATACATAAATAGTAACTAATTTATTATTATTGTTTATTATTTATCTTTTTAATCATGAGGCCAGTTCTATCCTTCGTAAGTCTTCATTTTCTACGAAGTAATTTAGGGGAATAATGCCTGTAGCGAGATTTATTATTTATTATGTTATCAATCAACTAAGTTTCATATTTGCAACGACAAGGCTAATAAAGATTTGATGTTATGAGTACTATATATATATACTTATTTCTGATATCAGTATGGTTGTGATTAAATTGTTGTCACTTACGATGACGATGACCGTTATCTTGTAAAGGCGTACAAAGGAGACTCAGCAAACAATTTGAGAAATGTATTATCTATAATAAAATTTTAAAAAATTTATACATAAGGAGAATGTAAATAAGAGATTCATTTCTATTATCTTTTTAATTTATGTGTAAATATGTGTTTTTAATCTCTATTAAGTGCTAATAAGTAAATGTTTCCTAGTTATTTAAAGAAAATGAGTTTTTTGTTATTCTAATTCTTATTATAGTAATAAATTATATAATTAATATATATAATAATAATATATAAATAATTAATAAATAATAATATTCATAATAATAATTAAATAATAATAATATAATAATAACTAATAATAATAATAATAATTTTTATTATTATTGATTATTTTTTTATTCATTATTATTAATATTATCATCTTATTTATTGAATATTTTTTATTATTATATTATTATTAGTATATTATTATTATTATTATAATATATTATTATTTACTTATTATTATTATTATTATCTCTTGTATCAATAACAATGGTTTAACAACACATTTTTCTGGCATATAGGTTTTTCCAAACGGTTTTATATGGATGAATAGGCTATAGGATGAGGCGTATTGCTTGCAATAAATCTGTCCCGATCGTTTTGGTCTATCACAGCTCGGATGGTTTTGAGATATTACAGGAGTGCAGTTGCGAATAAAGCAGCAAATTTATTCTCAGTTTTTATCTTTCTCGTATCGGTTTTGAAATAAATACAGATAAGAATAAGGTTAAGATAAATAATATCAATAATAATTGAAAAAAATACAATTAATGATCCGTAGCCGACAAAGCTAATGAGAATTAGATGGGATAAGTTGCGTGGAGTCATTCTGTGAATATTGTTTATGTGAAACTGCACTTATCATTTTTAGGAAATGGTTGACATTGTTGGGAGATATGAAGTTGTAACATAATGGTACAGGGCGGCAAAAGTTGGTAAATTGATCAAGATGAGATTTTGTACTGTTTATTATGAAAAGCTATGACTCGTACTCCTTTGTACTGAGCGCGTGGATGTTAATACATGCTATGTTGGAATGTCGCGTCATGGCAAGAGTGACCAGCTAGTTAGAGTCTGTCCGGTCAATGTGGTGTCCCAGCATATGGGCCGTTGGTTATGTGGGGGTCTGGTTCCGAGTTACTTTAAGCTGTCTTTGGGTGAAAGTTCAGTTCACTATTGCTTTCGCTTCAGTGTAACGCCTTAATGTTTTTCTGGAAAAGATTGTTCCAAGTGACTATGTAATTAGTAAACTTTGATGCTAATTCTACATCCAGTGGTCTTAGTAAAACTCAAGAACATGCGCTCCTCTGCAATCTCTCGGTAGTTGTCCGCTTCCCTGTTACCCAATCACAATCCGGCACCTACCTTCACCCCAAACTACTTTCCTAAAATCTAGGCTCTGCCTCTTAGTCACTTAATTTTCTTTTGTGTGTTACCAGAGTGTGGGATGCACCGATGAGTTTTCTTATTTGAGGGCCCTTCAAATATTCATTCCTTTTTCTTAATCGGCACTGAGACTTTGATAAGTATTGAAAAAAAATTTAGTGCGTGCTTTAAAGCTGAAGCAGTCATCAGTGTGATCAAGAGCTTTGACGATAACTGCTTCTTAACCCAAGTTTATTAATTTGCGTGGGGGAAATTACGAATTGGCGATTATTAATGGTTCCTATCAAGCGGCGATGGAGGGCTCGATTCCTTCACTCTGTTCTTGTCACCCGGCCGTTCAAAACTGATTCTTGTGGCCAGATCTTTGTTACCCAATGTTCTAAAATGAAATCTGTTCTTTTCGCAAAATTAAATCATTTTCAAATCTCATACAATTAACCAAAGCCATGACAGAATTAGTAATTGCCCCATCTATCCAGAATTTTTTGCTTTTGATGTTGGCAATACTCCTTCCTTTTAATTTGTACATGAGATGTCCTATTGAGATTGATACAATACATTATCTCTGTTAATCCCTTTACTCCGTTTTTCGCTCATTTTCTCATCCATTTTTTCTTTTCTATGCATCTACTCCGCACACATCCCGGAACATACACTTCGCTCATCCGGTGTTTTAGGTTTGGTTTCCGTTTTGTGGGCCGTTTAGTGATCTATTGGTTATGGAGGCATTTTTGTTCATAAATCTCCTGGTGTTGGTGTGTTTTATGAGGCATGGTTTTTGAGTCGTAACGCTGTGTAGTTCGGTTGGTGTTGTTTGCATATTATGAGTGAGGCGGTGTCTTGTTTTTGTTTTTTTTGTGGCTGGGTTTGAGTGGTGGGATGGGGGTGTGTTGCTTGGGTGCTCCATGTGCCCCTATAACGAGTTCTTCTTGTACTCTTATCATGTGTTTTTTTCCTTGTACTCTTATGTGTTTTTTCCATGAGCTCCTCAATTGTATGCGGGTTGTTTTTGTTGTGGGCATTGAGGGTTTGCGGAGGTTGGTGAGGATTTGGCGGTGTGTGGGATGTTGGTGGCGATTGTGGTGGTTTGGTTGTCTTGGGTCTGTGGAGTTGTTGTGTGGAGCTCCTGGGTTTGGGTTTATTTAGTTATGTTTGGGATCGGGCTGGTTGTTGGTAAGCTGTGGCGTTGTGCTGGGGGGTGTTGGGTGCGGTCATGTAGAGAGAGATGGCTATGGCTGGCATTTGGGGTTGTATTGTTTCTGCTTGTGCTCTTGATCTTGTTAATATTTTGGTTTGTAGTCGGGTCGGATTCGTTCTTTTCTTATATAGGCGTGGTTTTTAAATCGCGTGGGTTCCGCTACTGTAAACACTTTTTTGTGTGTTTTTTTTTTTTTTATCAATCGTATTTATTTTAGTTTTAATTTTATTTTTTTTTTTTTATTTATTTGTTCTTTGTTTTTTTTTTTTTTTTTTTTTAATTTATATTTTCTTTTTTTTTTTTTTTTTTTTATATTTTATTGTGTTTCTTGGGTGTTTGGGTGGGTTTTAGGTCCAACCTTGAGGTCTCTTGGTTTGATTGTTGCTGCTTTTCGTCTTTTTTTTATCTAGTTTTTTTTGTTTACATCATCTTTCGTTCTTTTGGTCGTGTGTTCTAGCTGAATAGGGGAGTAGATCGTTGGTTTTTCGGGTGTTTGGCGTGTGTAGGCGCTAGGTGTGTCTGGTCTGGTGTTGCGGGGTGGCAGAGCGGCTTTGGAACCTCGGGGGGATGTGTGATTGTGTGTGGTGTATTCGTCGTGGATGGGGTCTGTTCAATGTTTCGTTTTGTCGTGGGGAAGTAGCTCAGTCGTTTCTGTTTGGCTTTTACAGCGTATGTCAGCTCTTGAGTCGCGTTGGGCGTTGTATTAATTGTTGGAGGACGTTGTGTGGACTGGTGGTCAGAGAGATTGGCGGATGGGATTTTGTCGTGTTCTTGTTTTGTTTTTATGTAGAGGTGTGAACCTGTTTTTCTTTGGGTGGGGTCGATAAAGATTGTATGATACGTGATTAGAACTTTAGGTGAGGGGTTTATAGATGTTGATATGGGATACGAATATCTGACGTCATGGATGTATATGTTGAGATTAGATTTGAGTGCCGATCATCTTGCGAATTATTGTCTGATACAAAAATTGAGATAAGGAAGGGTTGGGAAAGAAGAATTGACCCGGTCGGCGCGAGGAGATCATGTTATTTTGGAGGATCGTTGAGAGGTTCTAGAGTTGCGGGCGTGCGCAGAGTTAACGGGAGGGATGTGTTATGGGGATGTTGTATGTGGGGGTGCGTGTGTTCGATCGGCGTTTGTGTGTTGAGATGACGGTGGTTTTGGGGGTTTCGGTTTGGAGAGCAACTTTGGATCGTGTCGGGGGATATTGGAGAGAACAGTGTTGACTTTGTATTTGTTTCTCTTCGGGGCGTGTATCTGATCCTTAGGTTAGGGGGCGATGAGTCGTGGGTAGGAATGCTATCCGTTTCTGTAATGGGCTCTACGGTGTAGCTGTTGGCTGAGGCTGAGCGCTATTCTGCGTCTTTCGGGACCGGATTATGGAGTTATGAGGTTTGCCGCTCGTTTTGGGCGTTGGTATGGTCTGGGTCCTTGAGTGTTTCGTGTTTTATGCGGTGTGTTTGTGGTCTTCATCTCGAGTCGTGTGAGTTGTTGGGTAAAGATGGGGATTCTTGGGATTGTGGGGGTTTGTATTTTGATTTTTATTTTTCTTTGTGTGACGCGTTAGGATGTGCGATAGCATGGGATGAGTGGTCTTTCAACTACAGATTTGAGTTGGTCGAGGGAGCTGCAGGTTGTTGTGTAGTCTGGCTTGCGTCGTGGTGATGGTCTACTTGCTCGGTCGTGTTTATCTTGACACGATTCAGGTCGCTGGGTGCGAGATGGGCGCGTCATGCTGGTAAGCTTGGTGTACGCATTTCATAGGGGGTTGTCGCGGCGGCCATGGTTGGGATAAGTTTCCGTTGTGTGTGCTTTTCCGGTCGCACGTAAAAGTTTGGAGGTCTTCCGGTGTTGGTTCTTTCTAACGGGGATCCGAGTGGGTTTTGCGGGCTTGGCTTTGCAGAGTTGACGTATATCCCCCACGACCGAGGGGTCGGCTGATTTTTCATTCTTTCGCGTGACGGTTCGTTGGTCTTTGTTTGTCTGCTTCCCGGTTTTTGCCGTTTGGGGTGGATTCCCAGCGTGTTCGTGCGAGGTTGTTTCTTTTTTCGGCTCTGCGCGCGGTGGATATGAGGTGATTCGTTGTCTTGGCGGGCAGTTTTGCTTTTGTATGCCGTTTTGCTACTAGAGTGTTGCCGTTGATCAGGTTGTTTTCCTGTTTTGCGCTGTTTGCTTTGGAGATTGTGTGTCGTTCTCAGTTTTTTGGGGTTATGTGGGCTGGCACTGATGCCTGCGCTTTTGTGCGTTGAGGGGGCTGCATGTTTTTTTGGTAGGGGATGATGCCGTTGAGATCTTGCGGGGCTGGTCGTTTTAATGTGTTATGGGAGGGAGTTATGCGTGTCTATGTGTTCGCATTTATTTGTTATCCAGGTTTGCCTTTTCGCTGCTTCGCTTGCGGTGTTTTTTTTGGGTGTCGGGTTTTTGTCTTGCTGTGCCGTTTTTTTCTTGTTGCTTGTCGCTCAATGGCCGGGTTGGCGTGTTTTGGGACTGTGTGCGCTTCAGTGCGGTGATTTATGGAAGGCGGCTGTGAAGTTCGGAATGTCTGTTGAGCGGGGGTGTTGCCTGTAGGTGTTCCGCGCTTGGCGTGCTTTTTGATTGGAGGGTTGGGCCCCGTGTTTTGCTTTTGGGGGTGTGTCGGCGCTTGCACCGGGTGTTCGGGTGAGGGGACAGGTGTGATGGGTGTGTGTCTTTATTGTCAGTTGGGTCTGGATTGCTCGGGCGGGTCGGCTTTCGTTTGGCTTGTGCTGCGGGTCTGGGTGGGAGTTGCTATGTCCGGCCGGCGCCCTGTTGTATGCTGTGCTTCGTTTATTGGCGTGTTGACTTCAGTGGTGATGGATAGTGTTCTTCCGCTATGTGCGTTTGGTTTGAGAGGAGCTCCGCCTACAGACGTGTGTTGATGCTGCGTAATCGTATGTTTTGTGTCCTTTTCATGGTAGAGGCCTTTATTTTTGAAATGTGTTGCTGCGTGTGCGTCGGCGTTTTTGCTCCTTTTTTTTTGGTGTTTTTTTTGTTTGCGTTTTGTTTTGGCTGTCATTGCGGAAGTGTGCCATGGTGTTTTTGTGTTGAGTTGTCTGTCTGTGTGGGGTATGTTGGTGGCTTGGCTTTGCAGGCGAGCGCCGGTTGGAGTGGATTCGGCGGGCGGGAGCCCCCCCCCCTGGGGGGCACGGAGTCAGTCTCCCATCGGTTTGTTGGTACTTGTTCATGCGTTCTTTTTGGGCGTGGTTTTCACCGCTATGTGGTGCTGCGTTCCTCCCTTTCGAGTATACCGGTTGCTTCCGGCTCCCTTTTCTGTGGGTTTTGGTGGTTCCCTCGCCGCCGCATTCGTCTTGCATGCCTTTTTTTCGTGAGAGATTTTCGCACTCCTTGGCCGGCCGACTTCCGACACTGTGGAGGGCGTCGCGTTGTTTCTGGACTGGGGCGGCCGTGTCTCGCCTGGTTTGTCTTTTTAGCGACATGTCTTGGGGTTACGCCCTCGTTTCCAACTTGGGCTTGCGCTCTGGCCGGTTCACTTCTGGCGCTTTCCAGTTTCCTCAATGGCGGGTGCTTTTGTGGCCAGTTGGTCGTTTGGTTGGAGACTGGGGGCCTCTGGGTCTGCTTCTGCTCCTCCGAACTCGCCGTTTCGGCAGCGTTTTGGCGAGTTTCGTTGCCGTTTCCTTCTTCTCGGCCGGTGCTGGCGCATTAGCCCGGCCTGGTCTTGATCATCAGCTCCTTGGGCGCTGTGTATCCCTTCCTTTCTCTCGGGTCTCGATCCATTGCGGGGTGCTCGGCCCCGTCGGGCGCCGCCTTTCGGCGAACCTCGGAACTACCATGTCTTGTGCCCTAGACATTGCTATTGGTTTGGTGGGTGTTCCTCGTTGGGGCTTCTGTGAGGGCAGTTTTCCGGCTTTGCGCTTGTCTAAGCGTGAGCTTTGGCGAGGTCTCATTCTGAGTTGCGTTTTTTCCCCCTCTGGGGTTACCTGTGTTCTTGTTTCCTGCTGGTTGTCCCTGTCTTTTCGCGACTCTTTACTTGGCGCCTCAATTCTTTTCTTGTGTGTTTTTACACAATCTTTCCCGGGACTTTAGTCTAGTGGGCGCGCCTTCCAGGGCGGAATCGTCTCTTCAAATACGTTTAGGGTGCACTTATTGGGTTGCGTCTGGGCCGCGATGTGTTTGGCAGGCCGTGTTTTCCCCTTTTTGTTTGGCTGTCTCCTTAGTTTATTGGTAGTCTTGTTGCGCAAGTTTAATGCTCGGCTACGCTTGTTGATGGCTCTTTTGGACGGGAGATTGCCTCCGGGATGCTTTTTGATGCTCTGTTGAGAAGTTTGTCGTGTGGGGCCGTAACAGGTCGCATGGTTGCGTAATTGCCTGAGTTCAAACCGGAAATTTAAGCGAGGCGTTCTTCTTCGGAAGCGGGTTTTTGTTGGTGCTTACACCGTGACCAGGCGTGGGGGTAGCTTGGTCTGTGGCGTCCGTTTAATTTGACTTTGCTGTATTTTTCATTGGGCTGGCGTATTAGCATCTTCCTGCTCAATTTTGTTAAGTAAATCGCTCTAACCTCCTGTTCACAGGTAAGCTACCGGGCTTTGAAAGGGAGCTGTGTGGGTCTTTCGTTTCTGGTTCGGGTTATATTTCAACGATGGATGTGAATAATCCTCGGCAGTTGGGCTAATGTCTTCTGTACATTACAATGTATTTTGGCGGATGACAAATGTTTGACATTTTGAAGCACGTCTGGCTGAGGGATAAAAACGTGCGAACTGTCATTGTGATACTATTTTTTAACCTTTTATGGTGGTAAGGGTGTTAATCAGTAGTAAACGAGGGTTATGGTTTGTCAGGGTTTCGGCGAGGGGGAATCTCATAATGTTTGTGAGGTGAAAATCATTCTTCTGTTGGAGTTCTTTCAATGAGGTGTGTGTTCATCTTGCTCTGACGAGGAAATAATGTGTTTCGAATGTGTTTTTGTGTCTGCTGGTAGTAGTACTGGAATTAAGGACGTTGAAGAGTGAAAGATGGTTTGATTTCGGTTAGCAAGTTTAGAGATGACTCCTATCATGTGATGGAGGGTTTCATTCGTGGCTTTTTGAGTGCCCTACTGGAGGAATGGTTATTGGCTAGTAAGTTTGGAGGTGTGGATGAATTGTACTGGGAATGACATGTTGCTGAATTTAACCAGGAGGGAGGTAGTTGGAGTTAAGATATGAGATATGCATAATGGGGGGTTTTAGGGATTTGCCGGGCTGTGGGGGACTTTGAGGTGATTAGGGGGTTCTGATTACGACGATACGCAATAGAAATTTTTTTGCGAGACCTAGAGTGTAGTAGAAAGCTACATTTGGTCAAAAAAAGAAAGGTAGATAGTAGGTACGTGGATAGGGCCAAGCTGTAGCTGAGATGGTTATCACTTTATTTTAGAACGATTTTTTCTTTTAAGGGATTTCCATATAGATTTACCAAAGTTCGTCAATGAATGTACCTAATAGCAATAAAGCATGAGACATAGAAAGAATAGGATGGCTGGAAAGGCGTATGTTTCATAGGGGGTCCTTTCTCCACGGGTCAGTCAGAGACTATACAAACAACCGGACCACCCGTAAGGTGGCTGTGGCATTAGTGGATCGTAAAAGAAGATCTTCGAAACTTTACGATGGGTGGTCCATACGTAGTCACGGACTTAGTTCGCGCTAAGTCGAGATTATTCTAGCACAAAGTAGCGACCGCCTCCTGAGTGAGGATAGCGGTTCGAGGGTTCAATACACTTGGCGGCCCGGTCCGCGGTGAGTGAACTGACCGATCAAAAACGGATAACCTACCTATACGGGGGGAAGTGTGAGGTGAGATGAACCCATTGCGAATAAGAGCAGAAGGAAAAGAATCGCCGGGTGGTTGATGGGATAAAGGGGGGGCTGTAATTACAAAGTTAAAATGCTAAATGGGTGAGAACATTGATTTAAAAAAACACACACCCAAACATACCACAAAAAAAAAAAGACAAAAAAGACCTGTGATACGAAGTGAATAAGATGAAAGAAAATTGTGAAAATGAGGGAAGAGTGAAGGTTGAAAGATTAATTGGCAATGCTATGATCACTATAAACAATCCATTATCAGCGGGGGCCGGAGATGCAGAGTTCTAGCATTGGTTCCTATTAACGTGGCAAGCTCAGATATGTAGTTTTCCCAAATCAGATAACCATATCGAATCATCCCCTGCGGGTATATTATTTAGTATCTACTTATATAATTATTATGTAATATATATATATATTTATATATTTATAATTAATAATTATTATATATATATTACTAAGTATATATATATATATATATATATGAATGAAGTTATAAATTATTTTATTATATTATATCTATTTATAAAGGCTGTAGAAGGTGGGGTTTAAACCAATTGAAATAACGATAAATTTTTTGATTTTCGTTCTTTCTTCTTTAATAATAAACTATATTAATATATAAATTAATATATAATATAATAATATAATAATAAAATATATAAATTATATTAATTATAGATATTAAAAAGTATTTTATTAATGAAATTAGGAGACTGTTTGGGGTGTAATGATTTCTTGGTCAAGCAAGTGGATGTTCATATATGTAATATTTAGACAGGGACTTAAATGTGGTTTAGTTTGCAGATGATAAGCCACTTGGACTACCTGTTAGTGGAATCTTTTTATCAATTAATTTAAAAGATAAGGAGGAAGCTGTAATCGTTGATGGGACTAGCAAGTTCATTCCTCTTCAACTAATCTTTTTCTATGATGTTCGATGTGCTATGTTCTCTGCATTGTTCAGGCTAGAGCGTGCGTATCGGGGTGGAAAAATTCTCGTTTCCAATACTCTCGCCAATTTCCATTCAGCTAGAAATGTTGACAAGGGGATACTTCCAAGAGCAGCGGTGTTTTTGAAAAGTGCCTTATTCTTGGTCTCCCTACCTGTAAATTTTCTGGCCCTATGAATTAAGATTCTGTATATCCCTTGCTCTGATGGTTCTGTTTTAATTTTAATGAATGGCCAAATCTGTTCGCTGCCTATTTTGTCCTAACACCTAGAGATTCTGGATTTCTCTTCTATCTTCTCCTGTAGGTGTGTATGTATTTGCTTGTATTGGATTTGATGGGGATGCCTAGTCCTGAATCTATTAGTAGGAGCGGGTGGCCAGATGGCATCCCTCCCTCAATTTTGCGGGGTGGTGCTTCCCGTGTTCCCGCCTGCAATAAATTCGTTAACTACTCTATGTTGATATTGCTTTCCTCGTGTTGGAAGCTGGACATGTCAATCTTTCGAAAGAAAGGAGCCGCTCTGATCTTATAACTATGCGGAATACTTCTGGTTTCTTTAATCTAGGATTCTTTGAAACCTTCTCACTCTCATTTTAGATCTAGTCTGGAACTCATTTCCTTCTTTCCGATAGCCTCCAGTAAGGCTTTCAGCGCTCGAGTTCTCAAGGCGATATACTAACCGATTTATGGTTGTCAGCTCTTAGGAACTACGGGAACTACGGGGAGACTTGCTTATATCCAAAGCATTTGACAGATTATGACACGCGTCACTGCTAACCGTAGTCCACTCTACTTTGTTTCCTCTTTCTCTTTGCTATTATTTGCTTCTCTTTCAAATTTCTAAACTATCGACTGTGTTGATGGCGCGACTTATTCACTTCTTATTCTGTCATAGTGGTGTTCTCGGGTTTCTTGTTTTAGATCTTCGCTAATATTTATTCCTTACTTTCATTTAATTGATAATAATAACTGCAATTAACTTTACCTCTTTTCGAGATTGACCCTATATTGTCCAGCTATTTCTTTGCTTCCCTCTGTTTACTTCTCAGATTGCTCTCTGGGTCTTAATTTCTATTCTATTTTCCCTGATTGGAAGAATTTCGGAATGGGGTGTTCACCTTTAAAATTCCGAGGTTTTTTTAAAACAATTCTGAATTCTCTTAACCTTCTAACTTTCTATCTCTTTTTCGACGATTCTTCGTCTCTCCCTGTTGAAATATAACCTACTGGCTTATATTACCAAAAAAATGTTGGAACCTCATGTCAACGGTTCTAGGGGGTCTCAAGACTGGTGAGTTCTGTTTAGACGCGACTTTTTTTTTATTCTAGTTTTCTCACAGTTATATCCAGGGTCTCATCGCTACTTGTATGGATTATGGCTTCTATTGGGGGGGGGCTCCTGGTTCATGCGTATGTTTGGGATCAACGGGTCGAGTCAAAGGCAAAGGGTTTAAACTGTTCTGTTGGTGTTTATCTCTATTCTATGGACCACGGTGCAAGTTCTAGGACTTTATTTTGCGTACCACACCTTTACGAGCCTTAGTCAAGGATGCTGTATCTGAGCACAAGTTTTGCGTTGTATATTCGTAATCCAGGCTAGTTGCTGGGGTGCTTCATTTTCCGCACCGAGCTTTGTTTGTGGAATTTTATCTTTGTATGTCCTGTTGAGTTTTATCTCCCTCTTTAATCACTGGTCTGGGTATCTGCGTATTTGGCTAGAGGGTGACACTTTTGAGCGTACTAGCAGCCCCTCCCTTTGTAATGATACTGATTGTGAGTGGTGGTGACCACTGTAAAAATAAATAATCTTGGTGGGAGATATGTGGCAGATCTGAAGCCACTACTCACCCAATCAACAACATCATTCAGATTATTTCGAAATCGTACGTCTGCCTATTCATTATTCAAATGGACCATATGTCGGAGACATATATTTTTTACACTATACAACTTAATTTTAACTGTTGAATTCTAGCACTTCACACACAAAATCTAACCTGGTTCTAACTTTAAGACTACTCAGTATTGATATCTTTCTATGCCTCTGATTCTTGTCACCTAAACAAAACATTTCACAAGAGGTCACATATTCATCATTTTCTACCGTTTCCTTATCTTTGTTCTCGTCACTGTGCAGTAATTTTCACTTCCTAATATCCATCACGCTTCTCTCTTTCTCCATATATTCCTCTGACATTCCATGTTCATCTCGTTCATATCAGTCTTGCGCCGTAAGAATGAACGCGCTTACAGCGCTCACGACTTCTCTGAGCATGCATTATGATTCCTGCACAGATATTGTGTGAGCAGCCCAACCAACTATCAATATCACTTTGTTTGCCTTCTAACGAAGCAGGAGATACGATGTCTGGTATTGTTTTTCGAATGGGATTTGTAAGGATATGGAGATGTCTGTAGATGTTGTCTTGAAGCGGGGTGTGGATATAGTGATGTTATGTATTGTGGTTAAGATGATGTGTGGAGATGAGTGTGGTATGAACGGCAGAAAAAAGCGACCATAGGATCAATAGGAATAGGAAATCTATCATAATCTAAGAATGGGTATATATATTAGAAATAAATAATATAATCTAATAATAATATTATATATAATAAATTCGTATATATATATTATAATATATTTAATATAATATATTATAATAGAGATTAATATTATATAACTATAAATTTTAATGGAATTATTATATTATGGGTTTTATATATATATTATATATATTATTACTATATAATAGTATATAACTAAATTGTATTTCGCATATGATATATTTATTTATTGTCTGCGTTTAATATTATTACAAAATTCATATATTTGGTTTCATTTATGCGGCCTTCCATGTTCTCTATATTGAGACTGAGATTGAAAAAAATATGCGATTAATATCGTCCCATCATCAGAAATTATTATTAATCTTCTCCAAATCTTTTGAGTCAAGCAGGTAATGGTTTGACATGTCCAATATTATTTTATATTTCTATTATATAATATATAGTTATATTAATATACTAAATATATATTGTATATAATAATAAAATATAAAAAATAAAATAAATTAAAGATTTTTTAGTTTTTAGTTTGAAAACATATATGTCTATAAAATACAAAGTAAAAATAAATATTCAAATCATAATAACTAAAAAATTATTTCTTGTAAAAAATTTAATTTTAAATAATATCTTTTATTTTTTTAATTTTTTTTTTTTTTTTTTACAAAAATATAATATGTATCTCGTCAAAAAAAAAACTCTTCTAAAAAGCATCGAATAATAAGTTTATCATATAAACAAATATAAAAATAATAAAAAAAAAATAAAATAACATGATAATATATAAAAATTCTATCATATCTAATGTTAAGACACCTTTATCAAAAAAATAAAAAATCTAAAATCATTAGATATCTATTCCCTCATATCCTCTATCTCTCTCTATCTATTCTGTCGAATGCCTTTACCAAATCTAAGTAAATGATTGCAAACCAAACTATTTCTTCTTAATTCTTCTATCTTTTCTTCTTCCCATGTAAGTAGTTTAGAGCACAGCATCTGTATTGCGTTCTGTCTATATACTCATATTCCCATCCTCAGCCCTGTTTCACTGCGTTTGCGCCATTTTTACTTCCTTACTGGCCTCTGCTTGCATTTGCCGCTTCGCGTCTGTCACATTGGTCGGCCAACGCGTCTGCGCTTCGGTCGTCCATGGTCTTTGCATCCCACCTCATATTGTATTATATTTGTTTCCACCCTTACCACAAACTCATACATGACAAGCCCCCTACAGACAAAAAAATAAATTTCAGATTTTGCAAATAGACTGATTTTGAGCAACTATGAGCATTATCTTCATCACACAAGAAATAATAAAATAAATCGCTAAATTTTATCATAATATAATAACATTTATAAAAATAATTAAGCTTACATTTTTAATTTTTTTAATGATATTATTATTTTTTTTTGTTTACTATTTGAATTTATGATTTTAATTTAAACTATATGACTCAATTCAAACCACCATATCTGGTGGTTTGTTTATACCAATTGTGGTAGGTGGCTTTCTTTCTTTGCTCTGGTTTTTATTCCTAATATTTTTTTATCAGAATATTTTTTTTTTTTTTTTTTATTTAATTTTACACTTTTTAGGTTTTCGATTTATGATGCGCCGGTAAGAAACAAGCGCTCGGGCTCGGATAATGGTATGTCCGGCAGGTTCTTTTATCCGAACAGCATTCACAGTCTTAAACTGGCGTAAAAAATCGCCTGTGTCTTAATAAAGTACAAGGGGGCCGGCTCAACTCTTCCAGTGTTATATCAAGAATCGTAAGTACTTTTCAATTTATTAGATTTAGCTTTTTTTCTTTAATACATCAACTAGTTCTTCCATTTCAAGGGATACTCTGCTGCTCAATGGAAAGATATTCTTCCACTTTTGTAATCAATATTGAGTTGTAAACTGTATTCTTTTCAGTTTCATATGCCTGGATACTCTGTCGTCCATGGAATTTCTATCTTATAGCTATGGCCTTTCTTTTCCTTTTATCTGTTTTCAAAATTCTGCTTCATTTTCTTACATCTGTGGAGATGCTATTGTCGTATAGTATTAGCGCGTGGTTTTTTTCTTCTATTGCGTTTGGGTTGTGTTCCAGTATTTTTGGATGCTTCTTTGTGATTTTGTATTTTTCCCAATTTAAATGGGATTAATTCTGCAATATTGTTTATGTCTTTGGTGGTGTTTTTGCGTTTGGAGCAGTGGGTCACAGTTGATAATTAGTGGTACTGTTTCCGGAGATCTTTTACTGACAACTTCGGCATTTGTTTGGAAAATTTTATCTTCTCTCTATGCCTGCTTGATACCGATTGGTCTCGATAATGCTAAGAGTCTAGTGCCCTAAATTGGTTTCTTTTATGCAATTCTTCTCTTAAATATAACCCTGTTTCTCAATGCTTTTATACGTACCTTCTATCTTTTTATCTATATAACCTGTTTTATCACTTCAGGTTTTTCTGAATAAAGGTCTTAACGAATGGCGAGAAAGCATATTTGTTACTTCGGAGCGGCTAGGTAGTCGGACTCGGAGTGTGCACAGCGAATAACAATTTGATTTTCTTTGGCATAGAGACGTACTTTCTATATTCTTCTCCCTTCAACTGAAACTAACAAACCTAATTAACGCTTTCTTCAAGAATTACCATTATCTTCGAAATCAAGAAACTCATGCAATTTATATTTTCACCTGAATCCTTCAAAATCTAATCTTTATGACAGTGAAAACTCCTTTCTAACCAGAAGATAAAATGATCTTTTTAGTTCACATTTCTTACTTTTTTCTAACATTATACAAGAAAAAACAAGTCACTCTAAAACTGTCCTTTGCCGTTTCTCTCCTCTAATTTTTTCTGACGGAACCTCAACGGAACCTCATCTGTTTTACCTTTAATAAAGTTGAATTCTTCGCTCATACCCTTGTCTTCGACTTAACTTTAGATGACTAAAGAGCTATCAGACTTCTTCACCACCTTCTAACTCATTTATGTCTAATATTGTAAATTCTTCAAAAGATGTAACCTCTCTCTCTCTCTCTCTCTCTCTCTCTCTCTCTCTCTCTCTCTCTCTCTCTCTCTCTCTCTCTCTCTCTCTCTCTCTCTCTCTTCTCTCTCTCTCTCTCTCTCTCTCTCTCTCTCTCTCTCTCTCATCTCTCTCTCTCTCTCTCTCTCTCTCTCTCTCTCTCTCTCAGCTTAATACTAAGAGTGAGCACATTCGCAACGGTATCTCACAAATGATCCTTAAATTTTGTCCTTCTCTGCTCTTCCTTCCTTGGTAAAATATTTCGTCTTTGACTATCAACTTTATCCTTTCCATATTGCTGGAAGCGTGCGCTCATTCAACTTGTGTCGAAAATGGTTGATCCATCTCAACCTCTAACTATCACTCTATTACTTTAAACTTTGCAGTTTCCAAAATATTCGAATCTATCATTAACGAAAATATTTGTAATCAATCATCTTAAACCTTCTAATTTTCGTAAGAATCACTCTACTGTTGATCTTCTTTCCCTTTTCTCTGGTATTTATTCCTCTGCTTACCACCGTCTCTGAGAACTCGTGCGATAAGTTTTTTAACAGAGTCTCAACCTTTATTATTCTATTCTCTGATTTGAATCATAGCGGCCATGCTGCATCTTACATTTACTCCACTGAAATGTCTAGAACACTCTCCCTTTATCAATTTTTCCACTGACTTGCATGCTTTCAAATACCATATCTCGGTACATGTCGGTCTTTAATTTGGCCTTGACATTTGATGTTCCAAAACTCTGTTGGAGTTCAGTAAGCCACTGGCCTTTGTCTACCAGAGAAGACAATAATAAGTTTTCAATTTTAAAAAAAATCTGAGCTAAGCCTTGATAAAGCTTAATTTTTTATTTGAATAAAATTTTATTAATAACCGTTTAAATATTAATCTTTGAATATACATCATTTTCATATCTAAATACATTAGTAGTCGTATTTGCAATGTAGCTGCAACTTTAAACTTCGGAAATTATTTTGGAATCGTCTCACCATCATTTGAGTGCAAATGTAAGAGACTTATTAACTCCTTTACTTTCCAAGTCTCTTAAATCTTTCTCTGGTATGCGATGTTGGCTCTCTATTACTATAGGTGCTGCAATGGCAGATACACAAAAGCGCATATTAATTTGAGCTTTGAGGATATTTTGCACACAAGCATTACAATAGATGCGGTGTTTTCACAATAAATTTACGTGGATTGACAAATCCTGGCTTGGTCGATAACAATAAGGTACCTAATTCATTCCAGGTACACCTATTATGTGGAATACTTTGCTAATTGTTTAATCTTCTTTACTTTAAAGCTATTTAAAAAAAAAAAGATATGAAACCTTTAATAGCTTAACGTGCATAAAAACCCATTATAATTATAATTTTATATTTACTCTTTCCTTTTAAAGTTATCGATATGATCCAAGAACTTATGGTGATATCATGCTGTTACAACAAGTTTTCTAGTTTGACTCCAATATCAGCTTTTTTGTTCCGGTGGATTTCCTTTTGTGTGAACATTGATATCTCTGGTAAAAACTTCCAGTTAATACAAGATGGTAAAATAATTAAAATGGACAATTTGGCAAAGTCATCTGATGTTGGTGTAAATTTAAAAGGAGGCGGACATCTTTATTTCGGTCAGGACCAAAATATATTTAGTTTTAACTTTAATCCTCAAATGAGTTATTCTGGTGAGTTCTCAAATTTTTTTATGTTTAATGAAATTCTTTCCGAAAAGGAAATGATTGACTTTACTCTATGCAAGAATCCTATTCAAAAAGTAGCATTTATTGATTTCCTTAATATAGAGAAGGACTTTGAAATTCAAGATGTTGAAATTTTTAATTATAACTCTATAAATTTCTGCGACACTCGAAAACATTACTATAAATTTTTCCCTGAATTGAAAAATTTTAATCAAGCTAAATCATTTTGTCATTCAGTTGGTGGAGAACTTTTTCAACCAAAAAATGAAAAGGAAAATGCCAGACTATTTGAAATTTCTAATTCTTCCTATATATGTAATCATAAAACGACTTACTATAATGACGTTCTTTGGCTTGGGGTTACATTTGATGCAATAAACAACAAATGGCATAACTATTTAACTAAATCTTCAACTAATTATACAAACTTTGCTGAAACTGAAATAGTACACTTAAGCAAAAAGATCCGGTGTGCATCATTTTATGGATGCGACAAAAGTTCAAAAATGTGGATTGGAAAATGGTTTGCTAAAGATTGTTATGACTTAAGAAAAACTGCCTGTGTTTTCAATCCATTACCTATTTTTCGTTTGAGAGGTCTGTGTAAGTCATCTCTCTTTGACAGAGAATATACATTTTCTCCAAATATCAATGATATTACATTTCGCGGGTTATATTTTTCAAGAATAATCAGATCTAAACTAAATAGAGACGCTTCTAGTCAATGTCGTCATCTTCATCGGCAGAAATGTCATAATCTGCCAATCACTAATATTTATATGTTATATATACTATATATAATATATTATTATATATATATATAATATATTATATATATAATATATATATAATAAGTATATATGTATATTAATATTATTTATATAACTATATAAAGTATATTAATATATATATAAGTTATTTACCCATTTACTAACAGAGGAGTTACAAGTTTTCAAAAGCACGTTGACAAATCTTTAAAGCAATATTCACTCTAATTTGTTTAACTAAATAAATTATCAAAATAAATTTTCTTTGTGCAAATAGTTAAAAAAAATAAAATTTATTAATTTTGTATATAATAACGGTCATCTTGATAAAAAAAACCTTTAAATGCAAAATACCTATCGACTGATTTAAGATTTTTCCATTTATTTAGTTAGTAAATAATGTTGCAATTTCTTTCGAGTTTATCGTCGAAAGATAAACTGTAGAATTTATTAAAAAACATTGAAAAATTTGTGTAATAGTTTGTCAAAATTGTAAAATAAACGACCTTTTGTTGATTTTATTGCTTTGCTAAATAATATCTGCTGACGTTATAGTGATTGGTCAATTTATGATAATATGAAAAAAAATTGGTTCCACTAATCTTAATGACTTATAATATATATTATAATATATATTATAATTAGTATATACTATATATATAGTATTATTTATATATATATATATCTATATGTATATTTATATATATATAATATATGTAGTAATATATATCAAGGCGACATCAAAATACTTTGTGGGACTTTTTTTTTTTTTTTTTTTTGGCGATTATGTCATATGAAAGAATATATCACATAAATTCATATTATGATTTATTTTAAATATTATTTATTAAAAAATATTAAGAATAATGTATTTAAATTATTTTGTCAATTGATTATTAAAGTGAGGACCGGGCTTCCGAAATAGCAGCGAGGAAAAACAAGTTACCACAGAATTATTATTTTATTCAAAATAAAGCACTTTAGCAATAACTTAAGATCTAATATATATATATTATATATAATTATAATATTACTATATATATTTTTATATATATATAGTTATATAAATATAAATATAATTATATATATATAAGTATAATACCTTGGTTCAAGTACAAGTACTATGTCACTTGTAACTTAAGTACATTGTTTGGGTCTTGTATAATGTACTTGCAGTTTCTAAAACCAGGTGTACTTGTACTTTACATGCATTTAAGTACTTGAAAAATTTTGCAAATGTTACTTGCAATACTTTTGCATTTTTGAACTTGCCAATATTTTTTTTTTATGCATTTTCTAGTGTAATATATTATATTTATTATATACTGTATTCTAATGAAAATTTTCTCAGGTAATAGTAGTGATAGAGGTGTCTGCATCTCGATTTTATAAAATCACTGCGTAATAAACTCCTAAAAAGATAATAATGAAAACAATAATCGGCTGTCGCTCTCTTTTAGGAAAAAAAGTTACAGCCTCTCAAGTTGTTAAAACCTCCATAGACTTTTCATTTTTTATCTTTCCCAGCTTTAGGGTCTCAATCTTCACAGACTTCTAGTTCAAGGTAATAATAAGTTTTGTACAAGGTATACACAGAGAAAATTCAATGTATCTTAAACAATTTATCGATAACTGAACTAGGATGGTTAGTTAAACGAGCACGAAGGCCGAATAATTTTTTTTAGAAGAAAGCCCTATGGGAATTGTTCTTTGAAAAGCAGCTCTCTAACTTTTTATATCCTAAGACTTAATCAATTTTCTTTTTTTTAAGCATTAATTTTTATTTCTTTTTAAGGATCTTGATTAGAAAAAAAAAATGTTTTTATCACAAAATTCGTGCATCGTCTTTTGTAAGCCATTATTTCTTTTGTACGTCTTTTTGCTCTTAAGATGGCACGGAATTTTCCATTATCTGTTCATTAATTTATTTTTTTATGAGCAGTATCCTGTAGACTTTTTTAATAAAAATTCGGGGTTGACACCTCTCTTGCTACTATCCAATTTTCCATTACGAATATAAGTTATAGTTATCGATACTATAAATTTTATTAATAGGATATATATGATAATTATATATGATATAGTATATTATATTATATATTATGTATATATATTTATAGTATATTATATATGGAGAGCTGATGATTGATTGATTTGGAAGCGGTGTAAAAAGCGTTCTTGGAAGTAGTTCGATGGGCTTGGAGGAGGAGCAATAACTAGTACTATTATAGTAAAGGTAAAGGGGATAGGTAACTGTAGTATAAGGGGAATTAAGGTTTTGAGTGCTGTGGGTAAAAACATTATGCTGGTTGTTTTGGTCGTAACTATGAGTGCGTTGAATGACTGAAGGACTGATCTAGAGAACAAGAACAAGGTGCGTTTAGAGAATGTGTGGAGGCTGGTGGAATTAAATCTTTAATGAACAAATGATTGGAAAATGAGGAGGAGGAGAATAATTGCATTTAGTTTTATGGATTATGCAACTAGGGTATGATAGGAATTAAATTAAGCTTAGTATTGCAGGTTTTAGTGAATTATGTGTTTGGTGTAGGACTTCCCATGGAATCAAAAGTTAGGGTTGACTCGATAGTAAGCGTTGTAAGGAATTAATGAGTCGAAATGATAGGATTTAAATATAATAGCGGAGTGAGGAAGGATGTGTTATTGTATCTTGTATCAATTTGTATATGAAATGGATTATGAAGGGAATTAGAAGTGGCTCGGCAGGATGTGTTTAGAACATGATGCGTAAGAAGAGGCAAGAGGTTGGGGGTTCATACCCCACTTAGAAAGAGGCATTGATTTGTGCAATACTGTAGACGAGCGGTTTGATAGCGTTTGGTCGAGAGTCTAGGATGTGTAAAGATATTGGGTTAAAAGTAAACGTAATAAGAGTAAGGTTATAGTGGTTATGGTTGTGTGAGGACCGTCCTCAGTGTGAACGTTAAAGTTATAGTCTAGATGGTGAGCATAGAAAAGTTGTCTGACTTGTAAATATTACCGATCGATATATTGATAAGACATGAAGGATGATGACAGATTGTGGTAAGAAAGTTTGGATATGCGATGAGGACAGGCGGTGAGCAATTAAATCGGTTTGGTGGATGTACAAGGACTGTCTTGATGAGCAAGCTAGGGTCTTACATGAGGGTATGTGTTATGAGTAAGTATAGTTGTGAGTACTATGGTGCTGGATAAGAGTATTTAGCTCTTAAAGGCATGTGATTCGACATGGACAAATTGGAGTGTTAGGTGTAGAGAATTGATAAAATGACAGAATGAACTCTATAAGTAGTTGTGGTATGAAGAAGGTAATAGAGAATAAATGAAAGTACGTTTGAGAGTGTATTTGTCATGTGTGAAAGGAGGTAATAGTCGGATTGGTTAGACGGATGCATTTTAGTGGGTAGGTGTTGCTGGAATCCGGAAGTAGTTCCGCTAAAGGAGATCCCATCAGAAGAATCGGAAATGATGGAGGAAGAAATATGATTCTCTTCTGTTTCCATAAAACTGGACAAGTTCTGAAATTATTAGTTTTGATGAGGGTGGTATGGTTGTAGACACTGGCCCAAGGGATGAACCACCACATTGACGAGATCCCATAATGAGTGTACATTCGGGCCAGTGGAAATTCTAAGCGCTTGATTTTCTGATGCTACGAGTTCTGCACCTACACAGGTATAAAGACCGTCAACAATCCGAGCGGTGCTAGGACTGGGCTTATTTTCTACTTTGAGTCAATATCTTCTACTACTTTATTGTTTCGGCTTGCCATGTTACCACTTTACCCCCCCCCTCCACAGTCTGGACAGAAAAGGTTTGGTGAGATTGGTACAAATTTTTGACTTAGTCTTTATATCTACTATTTAATATGTGTTAACGAACTATGATATTAACATATACGTATTAATTTACTGTACCTAATATATTTTTATATAATATAATAATATAATATATATAGATAAGATATTAATACTTATAATAATGATAATTTTCTATAATTAATATATATTATAGATATTAAATTCAATTATTAGATCAAACGTCCCCTAATGGAATGGTGAGAAGGTCTGATACGTCATATAGTTCCAAGCTGGGGTAAACGTGTGAAATAAGAGGATAAATAGTGTTTGGATTATATTATGTAATAATTGATCATAGAGGTAAATCTATGTATACTATATATACTAATATATGTATATACGAATATATAACATGAATATTTGCAAAATGGTGATAGGTGACCTGTAATAGTTAATGTGGGATATAGGGTAAACTCCAAATATGGTAGTGAGTAAAATAATCAAGTACATGGTATTTGGATAGTATATATATATAACTAGTATATATATATCTATTTCATACCTAGTTTATATATATATTACTACTCAAGGGTATATATATAGTATATATTATTATAGTTATATATATATATATACCTATATGTGATATGAGTACATAGCGTAGATACATA
>JABUQX010002039.1:97500-104133 GCA_015478945.1 Trachelipus rathkii | reverse complement strand
AACAGAGAATAGGTTTATTAATTTCAATTAAAGTGTCCTGCAGGCGTCATACCTGAAGTGAATAGATAATAATAAGTGTTATAGTTGCAGAAGGCGCATCATTTCTTGTTTTTTGAGGGCTTATAAAAATTTTGAAAAGTAGAATCGATTATCAGCTAGAAGGACCATCCAGGATTTGATAAAAGTTCTTATTTTAGAGGTTGCTTTACTAAATAATAGGAAGTTGTATGGGTTGTGAAATAGAAAACCCAAATCTTTGAACTGTTTAAAAACTATCAGATATCTCCTAGGTAAGAGAATTCTGTTCCGGAGGTATTACTGGTATGCTTAGTTGACTGAATTTAACTTAAGGTATTTGGCTGAATCTCTGTGAATTTTGCCTGTTCAAGTTATCCTATATGGAACTAAGCAAAAAAACGTGAAAGCTTTAAGGGATATCCACTATATCATGTATTTTTAGGAGGAATATTTTCCATTTTTAACCTCCATTAAAGGACAATTTGGTAAGCATTTTTTGAGGCTAAGACAATCGGATGACACCTGCATAATTGATTAAGAATGAAAATTGGCGTAGAGTGAACAAGAAGATACTATCTGGAGTGAGAAAAATTTGGTAAAAGATACCTGGAAGATGAAGATGAGTGTAGGAAGATAATTTATTACAACACCCACCAGAGGAAGGATTAGGAGTAAACTTATTAATGAAGGAAAGAGGACACCGATCTCGGCTCGGTTAAGTTGCAACCATAAGATAACAGGAGTTGCATGGCAGGACATTTCTATTGTGGTGTAAATACCTCTAGTTGTGCCTTTTCTGTTGGATACATGATTCAGTTATTCTAGTCTTGGTTTCAAGCTGAAAGCAGGTTGTAGCAGGACTGTTAGAGTACGCTATTTATTTGAGCTCATTTTTATAAGGAAATTATGAATTGTGGATATCACATCTCGAACGGAATTGTTGTATCACTCTAAAATTGTTTGAATGTACATTTGACGTGACGGTTACGTGCACCATAAGTGATTATAGATCACAGTGTTACAGTACAGGAAGACGGCATTGCTGATATGTTAGTGTCAGTTAAGTAGATGGGTTAATTCCAGCATGCTTTTCTTTCTGGTAATAATTCTAGTAGATAAAGAACGCGTTTTGGACTTCTGGGGGAGTGCACTAACGCAGTATGGGTTGGATGATGATAGATTCATGGCAATATCATAAGGTCGGATTCGTTGTTTTCTTTATCAGTGTGAGTTTAGGTGTAAGATAGTCATAAGTGAAAATAGATAGATGTAGATTTGGAATTCCAGTTTAATGTATTACATCATAATCATTTAAGGATAATAATAACGGTTGCAAAGAGGAAAGTATGGTTCGCAACAAGTGATACAGTAACTAAAATAAATTTAAGATGGAGAATCGATTTAGGTATATATAAAAAACACTAATTCTTACAATACAGTATCAGCTACTTAGTACTAAGGAATGCATATAGGCTAAGGCGATTACCGTATACGTGAATGCTACGTATAGTCTATAATTGATAGGCAGCAACATATACCTAGCTAACTTTTTAACTGCGTTTAAAAAGAGATGTTGAAGAAACGGACAAATTCACTTTGTCCGTACAGGGATATAGAGTAGGGTTCCAGCGAGCATATATTTTAAGGTCTATTGTTGCTGTGGTGAATTATGAGCGCCTGTAGGGTTTGTAGACCGTGGCGACCGGCCTATCAGTCCAAAAATCAGGTGAAAAGACGGGGTTTTCTTAACCGAGGGGTTAACTGTAAATATTTTTTACACTAAATAGTTGGAGTGGAGAGTGGGTCTAAAAACTCAATATACTATAAAAAGTATATTTTTATTTCATTAGACTTCTTTGTTATAAATTGTGATGCAAATATTAGCATATTACATGTCACATACAATATAATCTTCAATTTTTTTTTTGGGTTCTTTGACTATCGATTTTCAAATTAAAAAATGGATGTTGCCAAGATGTAGTATATTTATAATATTATGTCTCTCGAGTTTTTAACATAAATAATTCAAGAAAGTTGATTATATAACGAATTCGGTAAAAGGAAATAAATATATTCATTTTGTTAAAATTATTAATGGTATTTATTTATTTTAAATTAAGTATAAGTGGTATCCTTAGCATAATAGAGTAAATAACAAACTCATTTCCGAAACTCCATATATTTGTCTCAAAATTATTTTTGATGGTATGTATTTGAATAAATAATATATATTATGATTGTAGAATTGTTATATTGTTTCTTATAATATATAATTAGTTGTATATAATATATTTTATATTTATATTATTTTACTAGTTTATTTGTGATATATTTTTTTTTGTATTTTTTATATTTATTTTTTAGTATATATAATATATATTATTATTATTTATTTTTTATAAATTTATAGTATATATATTACTATTATTAATGATATATTTATTGGGAGCTATAATCGTCTTATTCCCAGGCACGTATAAATATATATCTTTAATTAATAACATTCACAGATAAAATTATAAATCAGAAATATTATACAAAAAACAAGTAGACTCATTAGCTTTGCTACCTAAGACATTCAAAGGCTCTCTGTCCGAATGGAACATGAACAAGAATATACAAAAAATAATAAAAAAGTTAAATGAAAAAGTAATCATGTTAATTTACTGGTTGGCGGCCATGTCTCGCTCTCATTGTGCGACATCCGACTTGATAAAGTTTGCAACGCTATGAACTTCATGATTGAGATCATTATAAGATAATTTTTGTATAATGTCAAAGTGCTCATTTCGCCTCTCGGTATTTTTTTATTAAAATTATCAGTATTGTAAATATATGAAGATTCAATTATTTTCTTTCTCTAACTTGAATTGAATTGTAATTTCATGTAGAAACGGAATTTATATTGATTTTATGGTCGTGCAGAGTTCGATGGACTGTTTTAAAGCTGAATTAGGAGAGTCTTTGATAAGATCATGTTTATGTTGTTTAACTCGTCTGGGTAGATCATTAGTCTCACCGATGTAAACAGATGGACAGTCATAGCAGGGAATTTTATAAATGCATTGCGTTTGATAAGTATTAATTTTAGGGGGTTTAAAAACTTTTTTTAAGGGAATTGTATTACTTTTTATAAAGCGAATATTTTTGGGAAGATGTTCTTTTAATTGATGATTTAAATTATAAGGAATGGGAAGAATAGAAAAACGTGGTGTGAGGAATTTGGGAGAGTTACTATTATTATTGAATTTATTTTATTATTGAATAACGTGTGTGAAGCGAATGATTTCGGGAGGATATTTTAGTTTGATGAAAGTAGAAAAAAGAAATTGAGTTTCTGTTTGAAGAGATTAAGGAGGAGAGAAACTCGAAGGGCTACTAAGATTTAGAGGGACCGGTTAGTTGTAGGCTATTATTGTGTTACATGTAATTGATTCGAAAACCATATGTATATAAGAGGATGGAATAAGTTGGGTTTTTCTGTAGACAGAAAGGATATTGATGTTGGATGAGTTTTTCCCATGAAATTAAAATTTCAAGAAAAGGTAGAGAAGAGTTAATAGGTAATTCATGTGTGAAGGAGATATATTGTAGGTGAAATGTTTGTTATATTTGGTATAAATGAAATTTATATTGATGTCATTTTGAATGTGCGCAGATACAACGTGCGTCGCACATAAGCGAAGCCATGTTAGCTATTAGAAAGAGTAAGGGTGATGAAAAATGTATGTGGTGTTCAAGAGTTTTCCATAAAAAATTTTGCTTAAAGTGGCAGATAAGGGAGAACCCATTGAGTAGGCTATAAGTTTGTTTGTTAAAAGAATTGTTTAATAGTATTAAGAAACTGTGATTCAAGTTGTGGAGAGAAATAGTTTGCTTAAAGTAAGTGGAGAAATGATAATTTAAGTGATGTTTTATGTCTTGAATTAGTTTTTCTTAGTTAAGTTTAGAGTAAAATGAGTACAGGTACGTTGAAGTGTAAAAGGGAGGTGACGTCAAAGCTAAGAAATTGGTGTGTGGAAGGATTAAGTGTATGAATACGTTGTGTTGTATGAAATCTTCTGTATTGATGAGATGGGAAGGTGAAATTTTGCCAATTAATGGTTTTAATTGAGAAGATAACCAGGAAGAAAGTTTATAAGTAGTGCAATTAGTATTGGAAATGATAGGGCGTAAAGGGTGATTAGGCTTGTGAATCTTTGCAAGTTCCATAGAAGTGGGAAAAGTTTATGTCATGTTGTTTAACGCCTTATTTTATTATATTTAATGTTCCGGGTTATATTTCTACTTGCGTTCAATGTGTAATATTTATATATATATTATTTATATATTTTAATATAATATATATTATTTTTATTTTATTATATTTATTATTATTATATATTTTTTTTATTATTTATTTATATTATATATATATATATTATTTTATTTCATATTTATTATATATATATATATATTTATTATATTTTTATTATATATTATATTATATATATTTATATTATTTATTTATTTTATATAGATATTATTAATTATATGTTTATATGGATGTACTTATAAATACTTGTAATACAATCATTTATTCTTCTATGTAAAATTTCAATTACATTTTCTAAAATATTTCTTTATAAGTCGAAAACACAGTATTATTTAATTTATTAATATCTAATGCTGATTTGGCCTTTTTTATAATTTATATATTATGTATTACATTAAGTTTGGAAATTATTATTTTTATTTTCTCATCCTAGAGTTTTTAAGGACTTTCATGTGTTTTTTGTAACATTGGCATCTTTCTAATATATTAGCTAATCCGCCGGTTGGGCCGCCAGGCCTTAATCCGAGCCGCTCGGCTCAAAATTCCCGCCCCGGTCAGTCCTTAGTCGTGATACATGAGATCCCAGGTTATAAATACTGCGTCTTGCATATAGGTAAGTCCAAGGAAATAGACTGACATCACATGATGAACAAGGATATTTGGCTCGCGGCAAAAATGGGACATCTGTATGAACGGATCAGTATATATACACCAGGAATATATAATGCAGGGACATGAATACAGTCTGTCAGTTGAATATAAGTTGATCATAAAGGGTTATAGTTTAGGCCACCAAACTGGAAAATCCAAGTTGCCTAACGGCTTTCGAACTGGTTGCAATCGATATTCATGGCTAATGGCCGAAGAACAAGGAGATCGTGAATATCTGTATCTGGAGCTTGCTTAGGTGGGCTGTTGAGACGCTACTGTGGTCACATTCGCGCTATAACGTCATAGGTATGCTGACACACTTAGAGATGATCAAAATGGGTCCTCAGATGAGTTGTTGCGGGGCAAAGTCCTCGAAGTAACTCCTAATGTCTATCCCTTGAGGGAGTATTGTTTGAGTGGAAGATTTGATGTACACAGAGGCTGAAAATATTATCGAGAAGGTCTGGTTCGGAGCACATCCATGCTATATAGAGATGCCTCCAGTACATTAGGTTCTATAGTACTGGATGAGATGGGGTGAGATTGTTTCCGGGAGATAACCGAGGTATTTCAGTGAGTCATAAACGAGGCGTCGGGAGATACCTCCCACGAACATAGTGAAATAATAGAACAACTCGATCATATATTCAGCAAGCCCATCATGAAGCGCCCATCATCATTGATAGGAGACGTTGAGAAGGCGCGCGAGTACATGACACTAGGGCCTGAATAGGTTATGGCTTTTCATCTCGATACTGTTCGTTGTAGGGCATAAATGCTGTCGAGAGGATAAAGAGGTAACCGCACTGATCAAGTAATTGAGTAGGAGCATATGGTGTAGATATCCGCGGCACGCACACGGAGTTAGAGACCGATGCAGCTCTAGGTTTCTGACGGCATGATTTACGAGGATTGAGCAGTAGTGATGCCCTGTGCTACGAGATACGTTGAGTTAGAGTCTTCAAGAGGTTGGTCTTAGACACGTGAAGGGTTAAGGCTATGTTGCGTGTGTTAGCATGGGTAGATCGTATCTTGTATTATATCTGGAGACCAGCTGTCTAGTTGTGCGCCCTCGAGATGCGTATGTAGGATCGTGTTTGGCATGACTGGAGCAACACAAACAGGCAGCATTGTGATAATTCCTAATAGAAGAACATCGGTCAAACAAAATAGAGTCTTGTGAGTGGGACATTTGTCTCGCCACACACGCGCGCTCGCGCTCACTCGTAAATAAAATATAACATGAGTGTAGAGCTTGGATGACACCGTACATGGCTATGAGAAGTTTTAACTGGACTCAAAAAATCAACAAGCAAGGAGATATGGGCAAAGGTAGGTATTATGACGTAATTACATCTCTCGACTATATAATAGCATCTCTCACTCGCGAGAGAGACACAAACGCTCAATTGAAGGTACGGACACCCAAACTAGGAGGCTACGCCTAATGCAATAGGAGTAAAGGTCAAACGAAAAATTATTTCAGCAGATCGGTCCTTGGAGAAGAAATTGAGTGAAAGATACGAAGGTCCTTTCACAGTAGTCAAAGTAATTGCCGGAGGAATGACATATGATATTGAGGGTCAAGGTAAAACTATGAGGGTGCACTATGCACACTTAAAAATATGGGCAGACCCACCAGAATACCT
>JABUQX010002039.1:85000-90000 GCA_015478945.1 Trachelipus rathkii | reverse complement strand
ATAACCTTCCCTAAATATCATAATCCTTTTTAAATAAACACAAACATAAAAAAAGTTTTTAATTCCAAACATAACATAAAATTATAACAAAGTTTTATCCAAACATACAAAAATAAGTTCTTTGAATAAAATATCATAGTAAAGTGTAATAGTTTACCGATTTAAAGCAGTAAATCAGTAAATCAAACCACCCGTCCCCTTCCCTCCCCTCCCCACCCCTCCCTACCCACCGTCACGACTTTGATCTATCGATCTAATGATTCAGGTCACATATCGAGTACCTTTCGGATAAACATAGTACAAAAATAGTTCTTTATATACTAACTCAATGAATATATGCTAACGTAACATTGTTTTTCACATTATAAGCTAACGAGCTTTTCTAGAATAAGAATTAAATGTACAATGACAAAACATAACGCACCTTTTACGCCGCAATAACTACTAACATTACAAAAGTTCCCATCTTTACAATAGTACAAAAATCAAGTTTCTTTATTACAACAATGAATATATGATAACGTTAACATGTGTTTTCACATCTAATAGAAGCGTAAACATAGCAATTACCACGAACTTAACGAATATATGTACAAGACAAAACCTAACACACTTTACCCACGAATAAACTACTACATTAACAAAGTTCCATACTTAAAAACGTAAAGTACTCCTATTTGTCTAACATTGCATGCATAACGTAACCTATTCACACTTTTTCAAGCATATCTCTACATATCAACTTAATTTTACATTAACACTCTTGATTTACGTAGCATTTCGAGTATCATTTCGAATAAACACGCCTCACACAAAATGAGTTCTTTATATATCTAACCAGCGAAAATACTGCGAACTAACAATGTTTTCACTTTATTAAGCTAACATAGCTCTCATATGAACTAAAAAAATAATGTACAATATAAGTTAATACCTGATCATTATAATTGATAGTTACTTGTTGTATGCAACTTCGACACACCTAAACACATTAAACGCGCTAATAAACTAGTTAACATTAACAAAAGTTCCACACTTAGCACCAGTAAAGTAAATACAAAACGTAACGTATTCATACTTTTTTCCAAGCATATCTCTAACTTATTAACGTAAATCTTATATTGACACAGTAACATTTATTCAAAAATGTATCATAACCTTGTCCGATATCATACATACAACGAATATATGCAACGTAACACAAGTTTTTTACATTTCATAGTAATATTTAACAAATAATTTATCATAACCTTACCTATATAAAATCATAATCCCCAACAAATAATTTGCAAAACATAACAAAGTTTTTTTTTCCAAACTAACATAAAAATAACAAAGTTTTTAACTAACTTTACATACAAAAATAAGTTCTTTGAATAAACTATCATAGTAAAGTGTAATAGTTTATCCGAATTTAAAGCAGTAAATCAGTAATCATAAATCAACCACGCCGTCCCCTTCCTCCATCCCACCCTCCTACCCCACCCGCCACACGACTTTTGGTCTATCGATCTAATGATTCAGGACACATATCGAGTACCATTTCGGATAAACATAGAACAAAATAAGTTCTTTATATACTAACCAATGAATATATGCTACGTACATTGTTTTTCAAATTAATACACTAACATAGATTCAGACTAAGATATAATTGTACAATGACAAAACTAACGCATTTACGCACGAATAAACTACTAACATTAACAAGTTCTACTTAACAATAGTACAAAATAAGTTCCTTTGTAAATAACAATGAATATTGCTAACGTAACTTGTTTTCACATTAAAAAATGCTAACATTAGCATTTCCAGAACTAAGAATATAATGTACAATGACAAAACCTTAACGCACTTTACGCACGAATAAACTACTAACATTAACAAAGTTCCATACTTAACAACAGTAAAGTACCTAGCACATGAAAAAACGTAACCTTTTCACACTTTTTTCAAAGCATAATCTCTAACATATAAAATGATTAATTTACATTACACTCATTGATTTTACGTAGCATTTCGAGTATCATTTCGAATAAACATCAGCACAAAAATGAGTTTTTATATACTAACCAGCGAATATATGCTAACATAACAATGTTTTCACTTTATAAAGCTAACATAGTATCATATGAACTAAAAAAATAATGTACAACGACAAAACTAACACAACTTACGCGCTAATAAACTGTTAACATTAACAAAGTTCCACACTTAACACCAGTAAAGTGACATACAAAACGTAACGTATTCATACTTTTTCCAAGCATATCTCCAACTTATTAACGTTAATCTTACATCGACACAGTAACATTTATCAAAAATGTATCATAATCTTGTCCGATTATCATACAGACCAACAAATATATGCAAACGTAACAAAGTTTTTTACTTATCATAGTAATATTTAACAAAAATCTTATCATAACCTTACCTAAACCTATCATGAATCCACCAACACATATTGGCCCAAATATTCAAAAGTTTTATCCACCATAACATAAAAATAACAAAGTTTTATCCAAACATAACATAAAAATAAGTTCTTTGAATAAACTATCATAGTAAAGTGTAATAGTTTACCGAATTTAAAGCAGTAAATCAGTAAATCAGTAAATCAAACCGCCCGTCCCCTCACCACCCCTCCCTACCTACCCGTCCACGACCTTTTGATCTATCGATCTAATGATTAAGGTCACATATCGAGTACCATTTCTGATAAACAGAGTACAAAAACTAGTTCTTTATATACTAACCAATGAAATATATGCTAACGTAACATTGTTTTCACATTAATAAGCTAACATAGCATTTCCAGAACTAAGAATATAATGTACATGACAAAACCTAACGCACTTTACTCACGAATAAACTATACTAGCATTTAACAAAGTTCCATACTTAACAACAGTAAAGTACCTAGCACAGCGTACAAAACGTACCTATTCACACTTTTTCAACATATCTCTAACATATCAATGTTAATTTTCATTAACATCTTGGTTTACGTCGCATTTCGAGTATCATTTCGGATAACATAGCACAAAAATGAGTTCTTTATATACTTAACCAGCGAATAATATGCTACATAGTAACAATGTTTTCACACTAATAAAGCTAACACAGCATCAAATGAACTAAGAAAATAATGTAAAACGACAAACCTAACACAACAACCTAAGGGGTGTAAGCGGGCATTACCCCTCCGAAGGAGGGGTAAAGGTCTCAGCCTTCCGTCTGAGGCCCCAAACCCCGCTTACACCCCTTCGGGGTGATCCCTCCTCCTTCAGGATTCACACCTTTCAAGGGGCGCATCCCATAGGATTTTCATTCGGGAGGTAATGTGTTGATTTAGATACTCTTGATTAATGAAAACTGTTTATTCGTAAGTTAGGTACGTTATGCTAAATGTTCTATGACTGTGTGACATTAACACTGATTTGTTAAAGAAATGATGAGTTTTGTAAGATATTACTGTGTTAACTGACGATGATGTGTTAAAAACGTGAGCCTAGGTTAAGTTTTTGTTGAGTTGTGTTAGGTTTGCCCGAAATTTTGCCTAAATGTCTACGTTTATTCAATAGTTCAAATGATGTTATAACTCGAGACGAGTGACATTTTGATGAAGATAGTGTCAATTCATAGTTCAAGATGTTGGTATATTTGATAGATTGGTCACTTTGTTAAGGGATTTTGTTAGATAATACGTCTTTACCTGTTGCTGATATGCAGGAAAAAGTGGGAACATATCGAGTATTGTATGACCTGTTTGCTACTTTACCTTTGATAAGTAGGAAATTTTCAGGATGTTAGCGGATTATTCATACGCGAGGTATGTTAGATTTGCATTTGTACATTATATTCTTTGTCAGGTTATGATATGTTAGCTTTTATTGATGCTAAAACTTTGTTGCGTAAGCATATATTCGTTGGTCAGTAAATAAAGAACTTATTTTTATGTTATGTTTATCCAAAATGATACTCGAAATATCACTTGAATCAATAGTTCAATAGATTATAGGCAGATGGGTGGGTAGGAGACTGCAGGGATGGGAATGGTTTGATTTACTGATTTACTGATTTACTGCTTTAAAATCAGTAACTATTACGTTTTACTGTGATATTTTATTCAAAAAGCTTATTTTTATGCTATGTCAGGATAAAATTTTGTTATTTTTATGTTATGTTTGGTAAACTTTGTTATGTTTGCAATTATTCGTTGGTATTATGATATTTAGACGAGGTTCTGAATTTTTGTTACATATTACAAAGTTCATGTAAAAATTTGGTACGTTAGCATTATATTTCGTTGTCCAGTATGATGATTAATAGGGTTATGCTAAATTTTTGTTAAATATTACGATGTTAATGTAAAATTAACATTGATATGACTGAATAATGTTTGAAAAGAGTGTGAATAGGTTACTTTTGTAGAGGGTTAGGTACTTTACTGTTGTTAAGGAGTTAGAAGTTGGTTAATGTTAGTAGTTTATTTCGTACGTATGGCGTGTTAGGTTTGTCGTTGTACATTTATTTCTTAGTTAGGTTATGTTAAGTTAGCTTTATTAATGTCAAATTTTGTTACGTTAGCATATATTTGAATGTTAGCAATTAAGAACTTTATTTTTTGGTGTTATGTTTAACCGAAATGATACTGGAAATATTGTTGAATCAATATATATCAATAGATCAATCAGATCATGGTGGGAGGGATGGGGAGGGGTTGATGGTTTGAATTATACTGTTTTACTGATTTACTGCTTTAAACATCAGTAAACTATTACAATTTTCTATGATATTTTATCAAAGAACTTATTTTTATGTTATGTTTTGGTAAAACTTTATGTTTTACAGTTATTTCGTTGGGTCTGTACTGATAATTAAAACAGGTTTGATAATTTTTTGTTAAATATTACTGTGTCCATGTAAAATTAACGTAATATGTTTGGAGATATGCTTGGGAAAAGTAATGTAATAGGTTTACGTTTTGTATTAAAGTT
>JABUQX010002039.1:62500-65000 GCA_015478945.1 Trachelipus rathkii | reverse complement strand
TATTATGATAGCATGCAGTTTGATGTTAATAAAATGGCTAGATGTTACAAAAGTAAAATAGCTGAGCTAGTTACTTATTAATATTGATTTAGAAAATAAGTTTATATTTTTAAGCAAAAGACTGAATAGAGTTCTCGGTTTTAATGTCTTGTGGCATTGAGTTGTAAAGGTTAACTGCTTTGTAGCTGACGCATTGAGTATGTGGCTCTTTTTAGTCGACAGATTGGAGCGTTAATGTTTGTATAATTCGCAAGCTTATTCGATTTACTTCGCACCTTTGATTGGTTTGCGCGAAAATTAGCTAGCAAGACGTTGGAAGCATTATTATGTATGATTTTATGTGTTTCTTTTAGTAGTCATAGAATAAGGAGGTCTTTGAACACATTGCAATATCTTTAGCTTTTTGAATAAGGGTTGTGTATGGCTGTAAAAGTCTCTTGTAGCGCTAATGAGGCGAATAAAGCGCTTTCGTATTACAATTGCAAGATAGATTACGGAGTTACTTATGGCTCCGTAGATAGAAAGACAGTATAGTAAATGGGAGTGGATCAATGCTTACTATGTCTTCTTAAGAATGGGGAGAGGAACAATATTTTTAATTTGAAAATGTTAATATACACATATATTTAGCCAGTCTGCTAACTAGGTTATTAACATGTTCTTTAAATGTCAGTTTTTCATCAATTATTACACAGAGTATTTTAGCATTTGAAGCCCTATGCAGTTCCACTTCATTTATTTTCATTTGTTTTCATAATAATAATAATAATAATAATTAATATAATAATAATAATAATAATAATAATAATAATAATAATAATAATAATAATAATAATAATAATAATAATAATAATAGAAATAATAAATAACAATAATAATAAATAATAAAATAACAATAAATAACAATAAACAATAACAATAAACAATAATAATAAAAAAAATAATAAAAATAAAAAAAATAATAAAAAAAAAATAATAATAATAATAATAATAATAATAATAATAATAATAATAATAATAATAATAATAATAATAATAATAATAATAATAATAATAATAATAATAAAAATAATAAAAATTTTCAAGGTCAAAAAGACACCAAGAACCATTCCACCAGTTGAGAAGGCTTCCCGAATGTTATGATCCAGTTTTAACAAGGGATCCGTTGTCGAACGATTTTGGAGGAAACCAAACTTAAAGTTTCAAAAATCCTGTCGACTCTCCAGAACAGGTGTAAGGAAGCCTGAAATTATCTTCTCATTAATTTACAAGGATGGCAGGTCAGCGAAATTGGTCTTTGGTTGTTCGCCAACTTCGGATCTTTCCCTTTCAGGATGCCCTGAAAAACACTGCTGAAGAAGACAAGCAGTTTTTGTTACTCCAGAGAGAAAAAGAACGTCTTGGCTGCATGGGAGGAGTTGTCATGAAATTCGTAAAAGCAGATCAACGAAGGAAAAAGAGTCGAGCAGCTGAGATGGCAAGATTGCTAAAATCAACAGAAAATGTAGGTGACTTTCAAAATTTTCTCTAAATTTTTCTTTTTTTCGTGTTAATTATGCTGTTACATAGTTTGATATTGACTAAAACTTTTATTTATTTACATTTTAATTATTTATTATTATTTTCCTGTTCAGATTAGTTGACTTAATGTCATTATCTGTGAATGCTTAAAGGCTTATTTTATTCTATTTGTTTAATTTTTAGAAAGATTTGAGGATGAAGATGTAGAACTTGAATCTTCACTAAGCAGCAGCACGTCAGAGGAAGAGGATCTGACGCAAGAAGATAACTAAACGGATGATAATTTTCTAGGCCCAGAGAAAGTAGGGCCAGAAATAAAGAAGAGGGAATATTCTCGAGGAGGTGAAGAGATTATTACTGAAAAATTGTCTTTTTTGTTAGATAGGTGTAGTATTTCTTATCGAGACGCAGCTCGAATACTACCAGTTACTGCAGAGAAGTTAGGTCATGAACCACTGCATTTAATTTCAAGTTAAAGTGTAATACTACTCTGCACACAGCAATTCCGAAAAAGAAGGACTGAGCTTATCAAAAATAGATTCAAGAATTCCGATTTAGAGGAAGCTGTTGTGCACTACTGGGATGGGAAATTGCTCCCAAATATTTTGAGTAAAGAAAATGTAGAGAGGGTATCGGTTTCGATTAGCTGTGGGGATAAAGAACAGTTGGTAGGAGTTACTCAGCTTGAAAATAGTATGGGAATTACTCAGGCGAAAGCTGTATTTTCAGCGGTTGAACAGTGGGGGGTAGTTGAGAAAATCCAGACAGTGTGTTTTGATGCCACTGCAGTAAATACTGGTTGCTTCAGGGAAGCCTGCTTTTTGCTAGTGCAATTATTAGAGAAAAATCTTCTGTAGTTGTCATGTTGCCACTATATTTTAGAAGTTAATATAAAAACAGTTTTTGATTGTAAAATAAACACAACCACTTGACCTCAGCCAGATTTTTAATTTAAGTCTGGATGGTGTAAGCTAGACAA